>JANHGB010498481.1:0-71931 GCA_026283785.1 Coracopsis vasa
CGAGGTATTTTAACTCTTGCACATCTGCATCATTTTCTTTAGGAATAGAGCTGTGATGTTCGTCATCTTTCCAGTGGCAGGTAACATAACACACATGGCATGAGACTTTCAAAAGATGTCATTCTGTTTGAACTGTTATGGTGGGACATAACCATCAGTTGACTCGATGGGATTACAGTAGGAAAAGCCTGGTGTCAGTGTAACTAAACCACTTCTTATTTTAAAATGACTTCAAACTGTCTGTTTTGGGAGTGCTAGTGTGTACAACTCTCTGCAGTTTCTTTTGTTGGTGTTCTCTACTCTTGGTGCCTTGTTTCATGGACCAAGACAGCCCATGCCTTCTATTACTAGAACATGTATATGTAATGAAGCATAGATCTTTTGGTTATGCAAGAGGGAGGTAAATTAACATAGCAGCTACAGCATCTGGAAGAATCATATTGAGGGCACTTCTGTTGGTTCTAGGGCCATTAACAATTTCTGGTGTGTTAGTGAAAGGACTTGTGCTTTGTGAAGGCAGGAGTGGGTATCATTATCAGAGCCCTTCAGGAAATTGGTAGATGGCAGGCTGGTTTGCCATAGACCACCTAGAGGTGCGGAGATCCAGGATGCTATTTCTACAGATGATGCCACTCTGCCTGTAATATTGCTGATATTAGTCAGCAGTTTTCAACTGATGGATGTCTAAGAGTTTTCTGTTCATTGCAAGCCCATTTGTAAAGTTCATGTGCACTAGGTACACATTATAGTCACCATTTATGGGTGCTAATGTCATGGTAAAAATCACTACTAGTAAGAAAAGCACTGCATCTTGAGTAAAACTGATTGTTCAGAGCTTCACTGGAAAGTGGTCTGACCTGCATTTATTTATAACAAATGATAGAGAGAAAATTCTCATATGCAGGTGCCCATTTACCTGACTCTGTTTGTTGATACAGACTGAATCATGTGCTCCTGAATGCCTAACTGAGAAGTTCAGACTTCATCACAAATTTAGGGGCATTGATTGCCAGTGTTGAATGGACATCATGCTTCATTTGAAAGTGTTTCAGCCTCTAATTCATCTAGCTGTGACTAAACCATGAGTGAGAGTCATGGAGGTCTTGAATGTCCTTTTATCTAGTTAAAAAGCTGTCCTGAAAATAAAGCCTGCTGCATATTTGCAACAGTGCTTGTGGAGGTACAAATGAAGTGATACTGGGAGTGTAAGCTCCATTAAATTCAGAGGTATTCATGTTTCTACATAGTTGCACCTCATGACTAATAGGTAACAGGCACAAAGGTCTGTTGCTGTTCCAAAAGACATATTGTGCATTTTCATTGTTATTGTTGTAAGGCACACAAATATCAGTGTACATTATAGACAAATTATATTACTAAAAGAGGTAATTGGCTGGAAATACTACATACTTACATAGAAGTTGTCATAACAACTTCATCATTAAGTGAATGCTTAACTATTAATTTTCCTCCTTCCAATTTATATAGAACTTCCTAAAGTACCCTGTGGCTTGAAGCAGAAGGAATGATTTGTCTCCTATTAATGTGGGGATGTAGGTCTGTGTTTGGCAAGACTTTCTTTTGTGATGCAATCAAGACAATTCAATCCTATTAAAAGATTAGTTTTGGGAGATAGCAGTTGGCTATGCTTTCCTTTCACATTCTTGTATTCCCCAGGATAGCATCTGCAGATGCAAATATGACGTACCACCTCCTTGTAGGAGGCTGCAAGATCTTCAGTTACCAGGGTCTGTGCCTCTTGCATCATCTTTGGAAAGCAAAGGAGTGCCATTATCCTCAATCGTTTGTTCAAGATCACAGAGGAGGTGAGTGGCAAAGCAGTACTTGAACCCATGCCAACACTAATCTCTCTACCCTATCACTGCCTTCTATTTAATGACTTTGAAGACTAATAGCAAAACCTTTGGAACACTGCTTTGCTGTAGAGGGTTCGTCTAGTGTCCAGTGTTCAAGCCACCTACTTGTGCACAATGCCACAATACTTAAAAAGTTCTTGATTGTAATGTGTGGTGATTGTAATCACTGAAATCAATGGACTATAAACACCTGTTCAATGTGTAATGATAAGCACAAGCTTAAATGTAGCTTTGCTTAGCAGTGAATGGTGGCAAAAGCTGCCGAGTTCTGGTGTGTTTAGCAGCAAGAAGTTTAACTATCAGGAAGAATAAATAGTTTTCTTTTTTGTAAATGTGGCTGTATTGTGATATCAGGGAATGTCTTGAGAAGTTCTGCTCGACCAGCTCTCTAGCTCCTACCCTTACTCTTTGCTTTGATAATGAACTCAAAAAAAATCGGTCTCAGGAGATTTAAGTTTGTACATTCAACATGAAGTTTACTTAAACTGTCACGGAGAGCGTTGGAGGGGGAGAAATGAAAATCTCAGCTCCAATCTTATTTTTCAAAGGGTCGTATCAGCACCTAGTAAGTTTTTCTGTCACATTCAAGTTATCAAGGTGTCAAGATCATTATCTACATAGCAATAGACATCTGACTTTATATAGGCAATTGTGAAATAACTTGATCCTTAACCAGTGTGATGTGATGTACAGGCATCTAGACACCTGACCTTTACAAAAGCAGCCTTAAAAGTCAAACGCCATCCTTTTCCTAGCTTCTATTCTTCTGCAACAGGGCTACCCTTCACTTGGTCTTTTCCTTGTCTGATCTTCATTCAAATAGTTTGGCATACATCAGAATTGCTTTGCTGGTTTATACCAAGACTGGATCTGGCTTTTAACTTTGAAGCTTGCAGTAAAGATCTTGCAAATTTACCTTCATCACCCCAGAAGCCCCCCAAAATACATTAGGATTTCTATGTCTCAGTTCCCACATTAGCGATGCCATTCGCCAGCTTGAATCAAACCTGCGAGTGGATATATGCATGGACTCAGCTTAGGCTTGGAGGAAAAGCCCGCCTGTCTCCAGCCTTTAAGAGGCACTTACCTACCAGCAGAAGTCTGCAGGGGAAGAGAAGGGTGGAGTAACTATCCCATCAAGCTTATTTTTTTCTAAACCTTACCTAAACAGGTTCAGGCTACTCAAAATTTTATAACCTTGCAAAACCCTAGAAGCCAGCTGTAAAATAAGAGCTCCCCTTGTTTAATAGCCAGAAAATCAAGGTGTGAAGCTAAGGACAAGCAGTAGCAAGAGAGATAAGAAATGTGCCTCTTCTGCTGCATTTATGTTTAATAAGAGAATGCCTAAGAGCTTCAGCATTCTGTTATCTTTTACAAAGATTTACCAGAACAAGTGGTACTAAGCCTTTAATGCTCTTGCTTTACATATACAAAAATGCTAATTTTTGTTTCCATTTTCAATCAGCCTTATTTGAATTTTTTTTTAGGTTGAATAGCAGTCTCTTATTTTTGAAGTTATTTTTTTGAGATGCTAAGCAGTACTGATTATATCAATGGAGTACACTGATTATTTTTCCCCCCTCATGTTTGCCCTATATAGCCAGTAAGCATGATATTTGACATGATTTGTTTCTCTTTTCATCTCCAATTTTTTGTGGAAATAATCAGAATTGCATTGAAACCAGCATCAGAACTTCATTGCGGCAAATCTCCTGTGCTTGTTCAATCTAATGCAAAATGTACAATGTGGAACTTAAAAGCCTTTATCTGATTTCAGGGTCTGTTTATACAATACTAGCTTCGTGCTTTTTCCTCTGACCTGTGGTTGCATGATAGATGATGTTCTGCGAACTCCTAGTTTTGGAGGTGAGTTGCAGCATGTGATGGTCAAGATATCCTTTCTGTGTTTGTCTCAAAACAAGTCAAAAGACAGAAGGTGCTGACAGCTCGTTATCGCTTGGGCAAAAGGCAGGGGGGCCAAGGTGGGGATGCTTCCCTGTGTTGTCTGCCCCGAGGCCGCAAAGATCAACTGCACCAGCAGCAAACTGCCCGGAGGCAACGGCACAGACACTGAGGTGCCTGCCAGATCACAAAGTGAACTAGGTCTGGGGCTCGCCAGATCCCCTGTGGATGAGTCTGACCTGTGGGAAGGGTCCAAGAGAGCCTGACCCTATAAAAAGGCAGCTGTCCTTCAGTTGTGTGGTGCATCCCTCCACCCTGGATTCCAGGAGACTCACTTGACCACAAGGATCACAAGGACTTGACCACAACTGAAAACTGAAAGGACTACAACCAAAAGAATTCGACTCACTGACAGAGGAGATGTTGCTGGATCCAAGGGTTCCTATTTCTCTGTTTTCTTTCTTTATTTCCTTTCTTCTTTTCTTCTTCTACTTCATGTCTTTTATGAAAATAAGAACCCGCCAAGAATTTTGCTCATCCCGGCACAGTTTTAGGGAAGTTTATAATAAAATTAATTGTTGTTTCATTTTTTAACCTCTGGAGAGACTGTGGTTTCTCCTGTGAACCTGTGAAGAGTATTGTAAATGATCACCTTTTCCCACACCTGCTGGGTGAGATGGGACACAGCCCCTGTAAACAATTTCTCTAACCCTTTGATGCTGGTACAGGTCTATGGTAGAGCAAGGGCAGTTGACTAGCGAATGGAACTGGGTCACCCTGGGTTTGTGGTATTCCTTTGCCATATGCTGGGACCAGTAACTGTAGATTTAAAGGGAAGAATGGTGTTATATATCATCGCCGTTCTTTCTTATGTCAACTTTTACAATGGTCTGCCATGGTTCTGGTTGGTGTATATGACCGTGATCTATTTGAGTGATGGTAACTTGTGTTATTCATATCCCAGCATGATGAAACTTGAGTCTTAAAGCCGGTTCTCTAGATGCCTGTTATATTGCTTGCGAGGTCTGCTAAAACCCAGCAGTTTCCATTCTTCACCAGAACTGCTATTTCTGGCACAAACACATCAAAATTCTTTTTATTCTGTGACAGCATGCCTGTCCTCTTGTGTCTGAAACATGGTTTGTTCATAAGGATTAGCAAAACTGGTTGGAGCCAGGCTACAGGAGTTTGTGTGGGAAGTATTGTCTCCCACCCAGAAGCCAAAGTAGCACTTCCTACTACATAAGTTAAACAGCTAAGAAGATTCAGATTTTTATTTTAATTTGCTTTTATTTACTGGAGAGAAGAAAAAAAAAAATCCAAAACCAACAACCGCCCCCCCGCAAAAAATTAATTGTTCCTGCACTGCACAAAGAGAGTGATTAATCTCCTGCATACAGAAGCATTTGTCTACTGCTCCTGCTTGAATTCCTCAAAGGCTAAGAGTGTTTCTAATGGTCATTTAAATAATAAATACCACCACACTCATTAGAGGTGTATCACTCGTTCCTTTTCTGCTCTGGTGCTTGTTGTATTCTATTAATATTTATTGAATTCAAGGAAATTCATCCTGAGCAGGTGGTCCACATTTCTTTTCAAGGTCACCAAATATAAATATTTTATTTATCTAATTTAGAAGAATGACATTACTTGTGATGCAGCAAACATGACAAGAGTATGAATTAATGGAAAGCTTCTCTCAGGAAAATGTATTCAGGTACCAGTAATGGATAATTATAAGTCCAATAGCTTCTCTCTTAGCAGGTAATAAAAATACATAATGGGATACAAACCCTCACCTGCAAGTGTGCGTATGGCAATAGCAGAGAGTAGTAAAATAGGCTATTTACTACGAGGGCAGTGGAAGGATCCAAATCTCTTTCTGGTACTTGGGTCCTTAGTAGGCTTATTAGAGCTTCAGCTTCAAACTTTTACATGGATATGCATGTAGGCTATATAGCAGATTTTCAGTAGTCCTTTGGGAATGAATATTCCTAAATCCGTTAGATGTTGGATGTCGTGTCTTATGTTGGCTCAGAGGAGCTGGCTAATAACCATGCTAGTAGCAATCCTATGAGTGGCCAGAGTAGTTCATCGTAAGTACTGCACAGTGTTTTCTTACCCCTGGCAGTCTACTGCTCTCCTACTTCAAACAGGGCTACATTACCTATTGCTGCACATGTGTAGCCCAGGAAGGTCCTATTTCATTCCCACCAGTATGAGATGAAGAGAAGGTCCTGCTGAGAGCTGAGATGCTGTGTTCTGAATGTTTGTGTAGATTAAGCCTCCCTTGCCTTTTTCTGCTGCATATTCAACTTCTGCACACTTGTAACCTGTTGTCTTTTTGTTCCCTGGAGGTGTAGAAATTATTCTTCTATGGTGATTTCATTCTGAACAAGCACCATCTTTTCTTTATATTTGTCCTGCCCTCTCCAAAAAGAAGGCAAGATGATCAGGGCTACATTTTAGAAATTAATAATTGCATTCTTGCAAATGCTGGCTCTAAGAAAACAATGCTTCAAAAAGAGAAAAGCCAGTAGATTGTGTTTACCTCCTTAAAACGTTCACCAAGGAACAATTTCCCCAGACTGAGTTTTAAGCTGTCAAGAATCAAAGAAAACAAATGAAGTGGCACTTAATTTAATTGAAAATTGTGCTTATGGGGTTTTGTGTCTGCATTCAATTTTTAGCACATGCAGTCTTTTGATATTGCTAAGGTTAAAATTAAAATTAAGTATTTATTGCTATTGTCTAGAAATACTGCAGACAAAGTACAGGCTCTGAAGAAGTGGTGTTGAATAACTTGTGTCTTTGTAGCAGTTCTATTTTTAAACAATACGCAGTATCTAAGGGAAGATGTTACAGGAGAATTGGCTATAAAAATGAAAGGTAGTAACTCCGGAGCTTTGATTTAATTGGTGTATGACATGTGCTGCTTCCTGACAGAAGTCTGTCTGATAGAGCCAACACCAGCCAGCTCCAAGATGGACTCACCACTGGCCGAGCCCATCAGAGATGGTGGTAGCATCTCTGGGATACCATTTTAAGAGGGAAAAAAAAGGAAACATCTGTGCAATTGCAGCTGGAGAGAGGAGTCAGAATATGTGAGAGGAATAAGTCTGCAGACACCAAGGTCAGTGAAGAAGGAGGGAAGAAGGTTCTTCAGGTGCCAGGGCAGAGATTCCCCTGCAATGCATGGTTGGTGAAGACCATTGTGAGGCGGGCTGTTCCCATGCAATCCATGGAGACCCACAGTGCAGCAGATCTCCACCTGCAGCCCTTGAAGGACCACACACAAGAGAGGAAGATGCCCGAAGGAGGCTGTGACCCCATGGGAAGCCTGTGCTGGAGCAGGCTTCTAGCAGGACCTGTATCCCCATGGAGAGAGGAGCCCACACTGGAGAAGGTTTGCTGGCAGGAATTGTGACCCCACTGGGAGTGAGGAGGTAGAAAAAATCAGGAGTAAAGTTAAGCCCAGGAAGAAAGGAGGGCTAGGGAAAAGGTGGTTTTGAGATTTGGTTTTATTTCTTGGTATTAACAAATTAAACTAATTTTTCCCCAAGCTGAGTGTGTTAGGCCTGTGATTGTAATTGGTGAATGATCTCTCTCTGTCCTTATCTTGACTCACAAGTTTGTTAAGATATTCTTCTCTCTCCTGTCCAGCTGAAGAAAGGAAGCGATAGAGTGGCTTTGGTAGGACCCTGGTTTCCCACCAAGGTCAACCCACCACACCTATTCTGACCTATAGAACTGGAGATTTTACTGCCCCATCTCACTGTTGACATTACTGGTATTGAGTTCTGATAATATACCACTAATTCACGCTCACTGATATACTCAGTGGTAGGGTGTTGATGGGAACAGGTATGAGGAATAAATCACTCCATTTCCCCTCTTGCAAACTTTGCTTCACTTTGTAGGGAGCAGGTCTGATCTGCTGACTCTTGGTAGAAACCATGTCAGATGGCATCCATGGAGTAAAACAGAGGAGAAATAAGGCACCTATAGAGTCATGGGAGCAAGCTGAGCCCTGATAGAGAGCTGAGTTGCTAAAGTTGCTCATATGACTCTAACCTTGAGTAGTGGTGATGAATAGGAGGAAACAGGAGCACAAGATTGAGAAAACTGAGGAAGTAGGAGTAACGGAACTAAATGGAAGAAGCAGATACCTCTGGAGCTGCATGTGTAATCAAAACATGAGATCAATGACTGGCTGACCTTTGTAATGAATAAAATAGATCCCTATGTACAGGAGACACAGAGCAGAAAGCATAGAGACACCTGAAGAATAGTAACACTCACCCTAAAATGGAAAAGGAAATGTGACAGGAAGCTGAGAAACCTGTGTTGCAGAGCAGGACCAGTGTACATATGACAGGGGTGCAGAGAGGAGGAGTGTTCTGGGGACTCCCAGCGGAGCAAACCAGGAGAGCAGAGCAGCAGCAGCTTGTTGAGTGGGTCTGAGCTGGAACTAGCTCTGGAGATGGACCTATTACTGCAAGAGCTTGAGAGTGTTATGCTGGAGAGGGAGAAGAAGCTTCATGTGTTTGGCAAACAGCCATAGTAAGGCTCTGAGTTTTGTCACATGGTTGAGCAGAGCAGAAATAATCGTGGCATCTTCATTGTTGCTTTTCTCTAGAATTATATCAGAAGTTATGCCTTCTGCATTAATGTGTGTACCCTTATGTGGTACACCACATTTTTGCTTTATTTCATACCAACATAAAAAAAATGTTTGGCAAAAATATCTTTAGCAGCAAGCTGAAGAAGTACTAGCATGGCAAGGTCCTAAGTAAATACTGAACAGTTGCTAATTAAAGCTAACTGCATAGTCTCTCATTTTTCAATTTACATGTTCAATATATAGCGATGCCTTAATTATTTTTTCTAAATATACTTAGAAGAAATCTCTAAGTCTGGAGGTGAACTTTACAAGGTAGATGGTTCTTTTTGTTTTCAGTGGTGGAGTGGAGGTAGGTTTAACTGAAATTGAAGAGAGGCTTATGAGAATGTGTCATTGTCTGAAAAACTTTGCTCTTAGATAGCTTTAGCTCTTCCTGTCATCTTCTGTTTAGCTTCACTTTAATCTCAGATGAGCCCTTTTCAAGCAATTACTTGTTCCTTAACTAACTTTGGTGACAACTAGTCTGCAAGAGAACATGGGGACAACTAGTCTGCAAGAAAGCACATCTGCAAGAGGTAGTTCTGCCAATTACCCACACAGCTCTGCTGTGAGCTGTGGAGGTGCTACAACATTTTCTTCAAACTGAGCAGCTGCCCACCTGTAGCTGATGCAGAGAATGCTGAATAGCCCCATCATGAGATCAGTGTTTGACAGATGAGATGAATTGCCCTCTAGAGGTAGGTGTCTGCTGTCACTTGGGGGAGAACAAGGTAACTATTTTGAGCAGGTCACCTAATAATCAGATATATAAAGGCAAGTGGAAGTGGGGAAATGCCCATGGCTTACCTGCTGTCTGGACTCCCAGCTACCTAATGATAGCCTGCTTCTATCCTGTTCCCATGGCAGCACCTATAATGGCCATTTGTACAAAAACTGCTGTTTCAAAAAATATACACCCATGCAACTTGGGGATAATGGTTTAAATCCATCAGTGCTGGAATTTTTCAAAAGCACTTAGCATCTGAACTTCTCGGGATGATCTTAAGTATCTTTAATCATAAAATGCCATCTTATTGAAAGGCAAAGTTTGGGGACAAAGGTCTGTTTTCAAGATGTTGACAACAAAATTAAGAGAAAAAAAAGAATTTTAGATTTAATATGTTTTCACAGCACCATGTGCAGACTGAAAAGCTTCTGTCTTCTAGCCTAAAAAAAATATAAAAGCATCTGTTTGGTGATTTTTGTTTTGATAACTGATCAGATTTAGACCAAGACATATGATGTATTAAACTGACTTGAGCTGACACTGTGCATTTAGTTTAGGGTGTGGTTTTGCGGTTTTGCAATTTCAGTATTAGTGTCAAATTGATATGGGGATTTTTTTTTCAGATTTTTTTTATTTTCCTAGGTGAGTAAAAATAATATTCTATCTATCTGTACTGAGTGCCGGCCTCAATGGATTCTATTTTAGTAAAAGGGTGATTCCTTTCTGAAGCCCAGTAAGAGAAATGTTAGGAAAATTCAGAACACCTTTGAAAAAACTTTCCTATATGTTTCAATGGGAATCCTACTATATTTAGGGTTTTAATGCCAGGAAGTGTATTTCCCTTTAAAATGAGAGCTATGAAGTTGTCTTCTCTTTGAAGAGACCAAGGAAATGGGGACACATGTCTTGGAGGATTCACATTGCTTTCTACTGGTAAGAAACGTAGGCTGCCACTAAGACATGAAATTCAAACCTCAAACCAAACTAATTGGGCTGACAATCGCTCTAGCAGTTGGCTGCTAATTCTGAAAAATAATCTTCCACCTGTTGTTTAGTCTGTAGGATTAGAGAAGGTTTTTAGTGTTTGAGGCAAGAGAAATTTATTGCTCCAGATGGAGCAAAATTTCTTTTTAAAACAAAAAAACAACAAGAGTAGATCAGCATTTAGTGCAGTAGTCTCCTACTTTTAAAAATGCAGCTCAGTAAAATCACAGCACTTTTAATAGCAGCCTATGGACAGAGCTGTTTTCCACCTTCAGAAATTGTTTTCTCTATTTGGAAGTCATCACAGATGAGTTTATCACAGTTCTTGAACAGATATGCTGTGCAATTGTCACTTTTCTCCCTGTGTCCATCAGATTTTAATAAGAGGTGATAATTCTATTGTCCCACTGAGAATGTAATCAAAGATGTGTTTGATACACAGGATAAATAGTTGATGGAGATGGAAATGTTTAAATTCAAGGGTTATTTTGTGTGTTTGCTATTTACGGACCATCTGGAAGCAGGAAATACTGTCAATGGGACTTTCAGAAATCAGCAGTATGAAATAGATGAGAAGACAGGGTAAGGTAAATCTACTGGTTGGACAGATCAGATGATACTGCTGGGAATATTTCTGCTCAGCAAAAAGCAGACAACACTTTTTTGATAGACATATAATTTTTGTCACAAAAGTGTTTTCAGGAAATATTTCCCGGTTTGGAGAGGAGGGGATGGAGGGATACTCTCTGGTAGGGTGAGAAGAGGGGATTTTACTCTGAAACGAGACCTGGGGAGCTTACACAGAAAGGAAGATGAAGGTTCAATTCCTGCTCTGGCTTAGCCTGGGATATGAATTTGAGCTGATTGCATCCCACGCTAATTTCCCTAACTAGCAGATGTGTGGCTGCTTAATTTGTGGCTGTTTAGCTTGGGACAGTTTGAGAAGGCTGGATTTTAATAACTTCTTATTGGGTCATTTGGTGGGAGCAGGGGAAACTTGGCCAACATCATGCAGGGTGTATACTATCAGACAAGCCATGTTGGTGTACAGCATGTTGCAAAGGTGACAGTCCTCTGGAGCTGATAACCAGAATGTGCAACAGGAGCCCCTGACACATGCACTGACTCATCCTTGGAACAGGTTTGGGGATATATTGAGTGGAAAGGGGAAGATGAGACACCCTGTATTGGATAGAATTCATCAGGAAACTTGCCCTACTTCTGGTCAGGCTTTGTACTGAGCTTTTTTTCCTGGCTTGTGCTTTTAGCTTCTTCTTCCATTTTCCCCTCTCTAGTATTTTATTTCCCTTGGCTTCAGTCATCTTCTTGCTTTTTCCCTCTTTGGCCCTATAAATGTCAGGACAGTTGGATGAAGTAAATTAATTTTCTGAAAGTAAATCTCTGATTTGCCCACAGAGCCCTTTTAGGGCAGGTCATTTATTCCAATTCAGGAGTTTTCTGGAGCATCCCAGGGGATTCCATGTCTTCCATGTCAAACTCCTAGGGGGTTCCATGTCTTTCAGTCATCCCTGAATTTAGCATGCAAATGCTCCTTTCACTCAGATCTGGTAACTCTCTCTCCCTGTTTTCCCCAGTCAAGTTCATCCAGCTGAGTATATTTAGGCTGGAAATCTATAGTAGCTCAGATCAGTCTAATCACAGTCATCCCGTTCTTGCTGCCACTATTCCGTGGCCATGTGGCCCTGGCATCTCGTATTCATCCCATCCTCCTCAGTTTGCTGAGTCAGCAGAAAACTGGGAGCTTTTTCTGTTTGTCTTTTTGGGATTTTAGTGGTTTGTTTGTTAGGGGTTTTTTTTGTTGATGTTATTGTGGGGTTTTTTTGGTTGGTTGGTAGGGGATTTTTTTGTTTGGCTTGGGATTTTTCTTATGCAAACTGATCCGTTTGGGTACAGGGTCACATGTGGGCCTTCACAGCATGGGATGGAACTGTGGCACTTAACAAGTGGATCCATTCAGTCTGCTTTAAAAGCAGGTTTTTCTGGTCAAAGAAATTATTCCTGCCTGCTGGATGGTCATACAGCAGAACAAGATGGTAACCAGAACAAGTCAAAAACCTTGCTTCCTTTTGCTCAGCCACAGCTTCTTAAGAAAACATTGTGAAAACTGAGAACAAACTTAACAGTACTGTCATCTGTAATAGGTATATGGAGTGGCAACTGGTGGCTTTTGGAAAGATTTGTACGTAGTAGCTTGACCAGCACAACCTTACAGTACATATTATGTACAATTTTAAAGCATTGAATTTAAAGGTTTTGTTTTTTCACCACTAATAATTCACATTCCCTTGGCAATAAATATTCAAAGGAGCCAAGACATGATGAAACCCTTTGGATGCTGTAATTGTCCTTTGTTTTTATTTAGCACAGACATGATCATTAGTATAGCTGGTTAAGAAGCAGTAGCTATGTCTAAGCGAAATGATTAAACCAAAGTATTTTTGTTTAGTGAAGTACTTTGGTTTCTTGAAATTTTCCAATGAAAAAGATTCTTTTCTTCCTTTCTGTCCTGCTAGGGTTGTTACTCCTCTCTCTTCAGGTGAACAAATTCAAGCAGGACTGACAATAGCTCTATGTCTATTATGATGTCCTACTATAAAGTGTGTTTGTTGTCTTCAAATGCTTTAACGAGTGTTGATGTTTTGAAGTGAGCTATGTCAGTCAACAGCTTATAAACAGGTTTAACAGATTGGTGATGATACTTGAGAAATTCAGTGGAAGAAGGCATCTTCTAAATATCTTAAAAGATATTTCTGTCTGAAGCACCTTCTGGTGGGCTATGAAAGGTTACCATTCTGAATGTCTGATCCACCTCAGGTTTATGGTCTAGTAGTCACGAGATAGGATGCCAATGGAGAAATACAATTACTGTGCTTTTGTTCTGGATGACTTGTGCAGTTTAGAGAGTTGGGTCCTACTCTGGTATGCACTCTTTCTGCCAGCTGCTTCTTCCAAAGTGGTTGCATACTCTCCATTAGCAAGGCTGGTAGACCCGTATATGTAGCAGCCTCTCTGGCTAGTGCAGTTGTCCTGCACTGTGAGGTTTATCTTATACTGTGTTTACAGCCTATTGCATGGATCTGCTGCTGGCTGCACCTGGAACATGTAAAGTGCTAAGAAGACTCAGGAAAAAATAGATCCAAATTTTTTGTTCAGCTCAGTCAAAATGGACAGCTATCATTTTAACTATACTTATTCTGTTCTTAAGCTGAGGTGGAATCATTTTAACTATACTTATTCTGTTCTTAAGCTGAGGTGGATGTATTTATGTTGGCTCCACTTCAGCTTCCACAGAAAAAGAACTTTTTCTGGCATCAGAAAAAGATGCAAATTATTTACATGCAGCAGGTGTTTCAATCAAATATGCTGGGATCAAACTAATGTTTATCAAGTACCCAAATCACGGCTTTATGTACTTGGTGGGCATTGCCCATAGGGACGTAATGCATCATCAGGTAGAGAAGCTTAAAACTCAGTGAAGGAGAATAACAAATCACAAATCAACAAACTCAGTTGTATTAAACATGCTGCCCAGGGAGGCTTTCCTCTGGCAAGGAAATATTCAATGCAAATTTTCTATTATGAATTTTAAAAAATAAACCAACTGTAGGTATATCATAGTTATTTGGTAACATAGAAGCAATTGTGACCCATAGTTGTTTGGTAACATAAAAGGAGCTCCTTTTCAAGTACCTATTTGTTATATCCTTGGTCCTGGAAGCAATAGTTATTGCTGTTCAAACAACCTGAATTTGGTATGACAGAATCTTACCAAATACCTTTGAGTATACCTTACCTCTGAGAGGGCTGTTCTTGCTAAAATTTGAATAACATGCTATTAAGAATGATGGTGTTTTAAATTAGTAAGGATACTAAAAGAAGTAAAAATAGACAGGACATCATGAGATTTCCCAGCAGCTGACTTGTTTGGCCTATTATTATATAGCTGAGTTGATTTGAAAAGACATATGAGTTTCAAGGAGTCTTAAATGCAGTGCCAAATAAATTAAATAGATGGGAGAGAGTTTTGCAATGTGTTTTGGTTAGTCAAAATCAGAAAACTTTGAGATGTTCTCTTTTGAAATTATTAGTGTCCAGGAGGATGCTGGATTATGGATTCCCCATAACTATATCTTTCATGTGGCCTTCTAATCCCTTGTAGTTTTGTGCTAGGGTCAAGTTAAACACTGTCAATTAAAGGCAAATTGATACAGGGGGGATTGTTATTTTTGCTGCTTTCTGAATAGGTAGGCAATATCTAAATAAGGAATACTGCCTTGGTTATTGTTATAGCTAAAAGATCTACAGTAGTTGTGCAGGGAACTGCTGCAGGAATTAAGATACCCTGCGGTCTGTGGGAACTTAGTAGTTCCCTCTTCTGGGCCTTAAACACATGGGTCCTGGCATCTCAGCCTGGCAGCTACTAGTTTCTGGCATGGGAAATAACGAATGAATGTAGTATCTCTGGTACCCATATCACGTAACATCAGAAGTTAGTAAAAGACGTGAAGACCACACTGAAACCAACCTAATGTTTCCCACTTGATAGTCCTGTGTGGTTTTCATATGTTGAATTTCTGGAAGAAAAGTAGTATGTTAGGGTCTCTTGGTGGCATTGCTCAGACGGGATAGATTTGAGGTTGTTCAGACATATAACGTAAGATTTTGCCCATGTTTTGTCCATCCTGTTTTGTAGTTTTCTGTTGTCTCTAGTTTGTTCCTCTTATTTCAGAGGTTGAAGCACGGGGACATTCTCCCCTGGGAGGCTAGGAGTCACTGTTGTTTATACTTTGCACTTCAATTAAATCTCTGCACAGTGAATTAAAGTTAATAGTAAAACTGTTTACCTCTGTTTTCTGGCTCTGCCACTCCCCACTTTTTCAGAAGGCCTTCTCTACCAGTTAAATACCATAATTTCTGTAAGTGACAGCTCACAACAAAGCTTGTGTAAGAATATCTCTTAATTGAGCTTCGTTCAACTTTTTATTTTCTCTTTATTTTCTCAGCTCCTTTAATGCTGTCTTTATAGTTTGTTTGGTTGTTTTGTTTTTTTTTTCTCTGAAAACTTCCTTTCAGGGCTTCTTTTCAAATTAGCTGGTGTTGAAATGATCATAACATAGCTTCTCTCATCTTTTTTAATTTTTTTTCTTTTTTTAATGCACAAAATTATCTCCATTGGCATTAAGTTCAGAGATTCACACAGCCTAATGTGCATTCATAAATCTAAGCTGACTTCACTGAAGTATTTGAATTTACAGTCTCTTAACAGAGATCACAGGTTGACCCCAGATACCACAATATTAGCTTTACTAGGAAATTTAGAATTTTCTGGGGCACTGTATTCAATGACACATTGATAGGAATATCTGAGGATGGAAAGCAAAGGCTTGCATTCCATTCTCCTCTGTATATGTCTTTGTTTGAATGGTAAATTACAGGGACTGAGATTCAAGGTGATCATGTTAATAACCAGGGTTGAATTCAGAACAGCACTTTTGCTGGGAGGATCTTTCTTTCATCTTTCATGTAAAAGTGTTGGCCATGGTTTGGATTTATTTTGTTCTTTGTTCTCTCAGTACAAGACTTCCTAAGGGCTTGTCTGTGGCTGCAACACTGTTGAGTGGTTTCTCACTGTCACAGTCACTTCCCACAATGTCACCCCACTGACTGCTTGGGAGCAGCACTAAAGTCCTTACTAAAAGTAAGGACCCAGACCATTAATACGGATGCACAGGGTGAGGGGTAGTGGTGTGTGAAGTCCTTTAACTTGCACAGAGGTACTCTGGATGGCAGCACTCATCTTGTGCTCAGCTTTTAGCATTAGGTTTTTGCTTTTACGCTGCAATTTATTAACATGCAAATACTGTCTTTATGTGTCTTGGTCATGGAGGCTTCTAGGTGAGAGTGCTTTCTTTTTACTTGTTAACTTTTTAACAAATGGAATTCTGCATCTGCAGTGCCCCATCTCTTATTTGTTTGTTTACAATACCAATCACATCCGTGTTTTATCTTGTTTCAGTGTTGTGTGTTTTGTTTGTACTCTCCTATCAATGATAATCAAGGATCTGATCAAATGTACATCTCTTTATCTTGACTTTGTGGAGCTTGCTGATTAATGCAGGGTGGATAATAGAATGTAGTAGAGAGGCTGTTCATTTAGTGAGGTCTGTATGCACAACATGATGTGTTAAACTCCACCCCAAATATACTTTCCTTACATGTCCTGCTGTTCCCTGTTTGTCCATTCTTGTCTTTCCAAACTTTGTTTCTGGAGTCCTGCCTAAAGAAATGTTGGCCTTCTGGGCAGGACTGAGGAAATCAAGACTGCATTCCTGTATCTGCCAACATCCTGCTGAACCCTGTCTGCTGTGTTGGCTGGAATGCTGCAATATTAGTCCCTTCTGCCCCACATCTGTGTCGTATTGTTGTACATGATAAGAAGACCAGATAACACAGGCCAGTGCAACTGATCCTAGGACCTGCATTCCGCTATGGAAGCAAGCTGGTCCTCTTCTGACCAAGCTGTGGGCTACTTGAAACCCTAGGACAGTCCCCGCTTCTGCGCATAGCTAGCCTAGATCTGCAATGACAAGTGTCAAAAGGTCCAGGTAATCCAGGAATAACATGAGCCAAAGATAACTAGTGGATAGAACATGTCACCTGGCATCTACTGGAGAAGTATCCAGCCTACTATAAAACACTGCAATGCCCACATTGGGGAGCAAAGGGCAGGCTAAGGTCAAGTCTTGTTTTCCTCAATGTCCTGAACAGAATTTGGTCATAGCCAAATGAAGTATAGAACTTGGCTACTACAAAGCAACCTCCCGCATGCTTTGACCATGGTGGAGCAAATGCCCCCTGCGTTACATAAACATATCCAGCTCCCATGGCAACAGCATCCATGTCACCAATTCAGTGATAACCATGTTGAAGTAATCTGCAAATATTTAAATTATATACGATTGACTTGTCAGTTTTGTCACATATGTTTATATGCAAACAGATCTCATGACTAGCGCTTCCAGAAGTCACTAGGAATGTGTTAGTGCTGAAGTCTCAGCAGCTTTTGCTGGTTGGATCTGACCTGAATGTTAATCATGCTTTTCCTTAGATGAGCATTAAATCTTTTCTACTTCTGGAGACCAACATCAAAATTCAAATATTTAATTTGCTCGTTGACATTTATTAAAATAGCTCTGTGCTTGAATATCGAGTTAAGGCACTGGTAGCTAATTCTGTTAGTCTAAATGACGTTGGAAGTAAATTTAAATCTGATTGAGAAGCATTTAATACTCACTAAGAAGAGGAGGAAATGAAAGGTCAGTGGTACAAAATGTTGATATCTTCAAACGCAGCAGAGCTTAAGTAAGATTTTTGGCTTTTGAAGTAGCTGAATGAAACCTCAAAAACAGTACAATAGGGATATTTCAAAATGTTAGGAGAGGGGTCTTCTAATGCTTCCCAAAACAGGTCTCAGCATCCTAACAAGGCAGAGACCTCCTCTTGCTTAGAGATGAAGTAAGGGATGTTTGAAGCCCCTCAGATCATTTATGCTTAAGTCTTATTCTGAAAATTCTTGGCTTGGTAGGTTAAATATGGATTCAGTAGAGATGAATGTGTTCTGTGAGCACTTCACTACACCAGAGGAGAAAGTTACTAATTCAAAGGCTGCCATTTAAGTGGGAAAATATACACATATATATGCACATATATTTTAGAAATCCTACTTTTGAATGATATTAGACACATAAGGTCCTTTAACTTCCAAATAATATGAGGAAAGACATTTACAAGTATAAATGTGAAGGAAAGACTGCATTTTTCAGGTAAGATGAAAGTAAGAGAAAGACGGACAAGAATCTTTCTTGACCTCTTTAATCACCTTTTCAAGTAAAGAGCTGTTTACTCCTATTAATAACTGGCTTGTTGGGTATAATTCCAGTTTTACACCACTTGCTTTTATGATTGCTTGTACCGTTGGCCTGGAAAACTTAATTGTGAAATTATCGTTAAATTCCTTTTCATTGTGAACCCATGTGGCTGTAAGTGATAGAAATGTGTTTAATCCCCTAGGGGCAGGGATCAACTAAAAGCATGTAAGTACAAAGGATTATTTTTTTCTCTTTTTAAGAAAAGCTACTGTATATTTGCAGATCAGTAGATTGGTACATATTTTTTCAGTACACAATAAAGGGCTGGTTCTTATTGCAAACAGTGCGAGGTTTGTTTTGAGGTTTCTGTTTTGATTCATTTTCACTGCATTTCTCTAGAAACGCTTCTTTTGGCCCCTTTGAAGTGGTCTTGCTATTTCCTTAACCTTGGCTATCAAGCTGAGCTAGCAGTGACCTGCTGAAGAGGAAGTCAATGTTAACTGAAACTTCCCTATCCTAAAATACAGCTATCAGCCAGCGTGCACAGGCTTCCAGTGACCAACACCAGTTTGAGTAAAGCTGGTTGCTTACCTAGGAGATACTGTTCTGGATTCCCAATGGAGTATTGTACTGAAAAGCCTGAAAACTCCTGAAATAACTTGGACTGAGAGTCAGTGTGAATTAACCCCAACTGGGATTTCATACTGGAAAGTTCTTCTTGGGTGCAATATTTCAGGAATGCATGAGAGGTTGCATCTGGTCATATTAAAGAATGCAGGTGAGGACATTGCTGGTGACAATTATTTTGTCAAATGCCTACCCTAGGAAAAAGTGCCCATCCTTTTTTGCAAGCAATGAAAAGAGACACCAGTCCCAGGGCGTTGTGTGGATGACATCTGTTGCTTTTTTTTTTGGGAGACGTGGCTTTTCTCTGAGAACTTGGAATTCTCTGTGCAAAGTTTGGGGTCAGAAAGAACTTCTATTGATAGCATTGTTTTGATAAAATGCCTTGAAGATCTTTAAGCAACTTTAAAGGTTGATAAGGCTTTCCAGAGAGTAATTTTGTTCATTTGGTTTGCAATTGCATGGCAAAATACAGCAATGCTTCATTGTCTATTTCTTACTCTCAGTTTAGTTGAAGAAACACAGAACACTTTATTAAGGCATCTGGGTTCTCATTTTTTTTAACTTAATATTGAAAAAAATGACAAAGTATTCATGATCTCAGACACTCAAGAAGAGGAATTTGGACCAACACTCGGTTACTCTCCCACTACAGTTACTCACTGCTCTAGTACTCAGCTTCTCTGAGAAATGATGCTCGCCGCTTATTTACAGAATTCCTTTAACAGCAGATGAGCAACTTCCCATATGCTATTTGAGGAACATGCCTTTCTGCAATCTGGAAAGACTGTATGTAGGAGAAAGCTGAGTCTCTGTACTCTTGCAGTCTTTGAACTGAGTCCAAGCCGTGTCAGTCTTCCTGGGCCTTTTGTTCTGAGAAGGCTTCTCTTCACAGCCACTAGAAGACAACTGAAAGTAAACTGCTTGGTCACCACAACACACTCTCTGAGTTGAGATCTAGAACTTGTTAGGAGAATCCCTTCCCAAAGCCTCACAGCATTCAGTTTTAGAAACACCAAAACGTTCCAAAAACTGTCACTCTCCATTTCTTGACAATCTGGTTGACACCTCCATGTTCAGTAACTCTGTGGAAGTCAATTACAGAAGTTTCCATGGTAATGGTACTTGGAATACCAGGTAGAACCTAGGGGCGGCTTCTGGGGTTTGCTGGGGCTCCCACTAGTCTGATGAGCAATCATACTTCTCAGATCTGTGGTCCTGGCAGTGTGGAGATTTGAGATTGATTGGCTTGTACTAAAGGAGGCAAAAATCATCCCTGAAGTCAGGATTTCTTTCCAAGCTTCCCATGTTCTGTGCTAGACACCAACATGTGTGCAAGCATGTATGTGCAATTGTATGGACTGTGGCTTTTCTTTACACAGAAGATGTCAGAGTCTGGGACTCGAAGAAATCTTATATTAAAAAACCTATTTTCTTATTAAATCATATTTATCTTTTGTTTATAGCTCTATCCAACATGTCAGAAAATTAAGTGTTTCTAGTTTGAGGCTGAATGCAAAACAGGTCATCATCAATGTGTCTGTACTCTCCTTCATCACACTCTGTGACCATTCAGATGAAAGGTCTATGTGAGTGTACTTCTCTATTTCTCTCCCTCTTAGCTAATTTTTAAAGATTTAGATTTGGGGATGGCCTATTTTATTAGCTCTTACTTCTTAGTTTGAAAATGCTCTGAAACGAACTGTTAGTTTTGCTTGAGCATGTTGAAGCTCATGATCCTTCTAGCCAACTTCATCAGGGAATTTCATAGATGTTAGCAAACTGCCAAGAAGATGCTTGGGTTTACAGCAAGTCTCTATCCTAAAAACAGCAAGTGTATGAAGAATTACTGTCAGCTTCTTTAGGTAACACATGTGCTCTGGTCATGTGGGCAAAGTGGACCCCCTGAGAGAGCAACAGTCCCTGGAGGACTTGTCGCTAGGACTGCTTGCTTTCCTTTTGCTGCTATATTGAGTGAGAAGCCACAGCAAGCAAGTCAAAAGAAGAAAGATTCAGCTTGTATTGTTACATATTTAAGGTGTTTTGAGCCCAAACAGATTGTTGAAGGTTACATACCCTGTTTTCAAATACAAAGGCAAAAAAGGACTACTCCATTCTTCCCAAATGATTTTCCTGGCCTGGGTCTGGGGACATTTGCTATAGGAAGGTGCTGTTTCCAGCAGCTGTGAAGAAAGAAGCCTCACACAAGTTTCTTTTTTCAAACTGATCTTAGATAATAAACGAACAGATTTTCTTGCATCTCTTTGAGGGTGGATGTGATGTCTTGGTCCTGTGTGCATAGGAGAAGGGCTCATTTTATTGATAAGCTCAGAAAGCAGCTCTGAACTCAGAAAGTGATCTTTAGATCAGGCACACTTAAAAGAAGAGATAAACATGATAGCTAATGATGCATAGTGAAAGCAAGCCTTTAAAAGTTGTTCAGTCTCATGCTTATGTCCTGTTTCTTTGTCATTTCTCCAGACATGTCCAAGCTTAGATTTATCCAGTCTTTCTGCATCCAAATATTGCATTCCTGAAGGACTGGCACAGCTAGGAGCTAATGCTGTTTGTATATGATCTAATAGAGATACAGAGCTGAAAGACCTAACATTTCTGCCAGCTGGGTCTAAACCTTCTCACTATCTGTCTCTGCAGCTGTATGTACATGCCAGACTGGTTAGGAAAGGAGATTTGCTCATTTTGATGGTGCATTGTTATATGTTTATCAGCTCTAGCAAGAGAAGGAAAATTCACTAGAACTGAGTACTTTTATGAACACAATGCAAAATCTTGGCATCATATTTTGGTTTTCCTCCCTTGTTTATTAAACTCATGATTGTGACCAACCCCTTTGCCTTTGGGACAACATTAAAGATGTAGGCTTAAACATGAGATAAATCCTTTTTATAAACTACATGAGAATCACAGGCTGTGGGTAGCATGGTTTATGTTTATTGAAAAAAACTGTTAGGGGTGTAGTTGCTGCCCTTCTGTAGCTTGTCTGCTTTGGCAGGGAGTGGGAAGCCCACAGCTGTGTCTACCTACCTGTCCACTCCGGACATTAATTGTAATACACATATGTGACCAGCTTGCCCTCAGATTGCAAGGTAAACAATTTTTAAACTAGGGCAGGTATTGATAGACCTTTGTTAAAATGCTTGGGTCTTTTTTAACTTTTTAGATCAACTTCCAGGGAGAGATGAAGGGGGTACACTAGAATAATCAAGGTTTTAAATGTTTCTTAGTTCCCAGGTGGGTAGGGTAGGCATTGGATACTCATCTAGCCTTTTTATTCTCAGGTACTTAGTACAGGACATGTATCTCTGACCTTGGCCTGGCATATGCCATCCAGAATATCTTCCATGTTATCATCTCAATGCCCAGATGGGACCTGTCGCCTGCAAACTCAAGTGAATCATCCCAGCTGACTAAATCTATTGTGTTGCATATACCTCAGTGGCTGCAAAAAGATCTTTGTGTTTGGGAGGAGAAACTGATTTGCATAAGCTTCATTTTTATTCATGCAATAGCTGTACTCTGCCAATTATGCTATAAATAAACTAGTGTGTAGGCAGGTAATATATAGTACATTCATGCCTGTCCCCTTTGTAGTGAGAACCGTGTAGATACAGACAGTGTTAGAGCATTTCAGGGATTACAGTTTCTTTCACAAGCTGCTCAGGGAACATAATTGACATACCTGCATGCCTGCAGCACTCTGAGTATACAGCAAGAGAGTAGATTTCATGGCTTTAAAGCCACATGCTGTGTTTTGGAAACTCGTCACTGTCTCTTCAATCTTTGCAAATGAGTACAAGCAAGGACCTGATGTATTGTTTTACCAGGAGCCAGCTGTCATATACAGGCATGTCAGACTACTCTATTTGGATTTCTTAAACCTCTGCTTTCAACCAACACAGCCCCCCAAAAATTAAATCAAACCTAGGTAAGTTTGCTGTACAGTTAATTTCTGTTTGACTCCAAGGATAAAGGGGATGTAATTCTCAGACCCACCTCTTCTAGTGAGGAGTCTGGAGGAAAAGATTTATAAATAAAGGTTGTAGATAAATGGCTGAAGGGATATATGCAAGTACAGAAACGGGTGAGATACTATGGAAAATCTTACTATATACCCACTCATGCTTCCATGCTAGCCTACAGCACGTATTTCAAATGCTACCTGTAATTAAAGAATAATTTTTAAAGACATTCTGAAGTCAAATAGGATTTTTCAGTAGAATTTACACTCCTCAGTGACTCCCACAAATGGGTCTTAAGCTCCTAAAACAGGTAGGTGCTTTGGAAAATTTTACCCTGTAGGTCTTATTACTGACACTTATTTTGAGTTGCTGGCAACAAAATTCTTGTTCCTTCTTCATGGCTTAGACCTATGCACTTCTGGGAACTTGAACAGAGCAGTTGCATTTCCTGAAGCAGCAATGCTTGGTGACTCATTTTTACTTCGGGAAAGCAAATGTCACATGGAAAGTGAAGGGGCAAAAAATATTTAAGGAACTCATTTGAGATAGTGAAGGTAACCTATTGTACAGATCATCCATTCCTATATTAGTGGAAAATAACACTTTGGAGGCTTTTTGCAGTCTGTGAGGAGGTTGAAGGCAATATGGAGACACACCAGTATGCAGTCCTGACAAGATGGCAGAGAGCCATCTCCTCTGGTGTCCTTAAGCTCTTTCCTAATCCTTTCAAGGTGTTGTCCAAGACTGGATCTCTAACAGAGGCTAGCTGTCCCTCTTTAATTTTTCTCCCACTTAATTATTCCATATCTTATTTGCTCTCCTCATACACCTGCCTTTCTTTTTTTTCCTGTTTCTAATGTCTTGAGTTTTATCCCGTCCCACTCTCTCAGGATTTTCTTCCCCCAATCCTAAATCCAATTAAAAAAAAAAAAGCAATCCTGTAATCAATGAATCTTCTTGTTTGACTGACTTTGTTCAGACACTTTCTTCTTTTCCATAAGAGAAAACTGACAGTTATCGTTTGCGAGGTGCATGACTTATTTTTCATGTTTCTCACTTCAAATATATTTTGCTGTTCCGGAAAGACAAATAGTTTTTCACTTTCAAAGTTTCTGCGTTCTAAGTCATAAACAATTGAAGGTTTCATATTGTAACAGCAATGAAAAGGTATGACTGAAGAATAAAAATTCCACTAGAAGTTAATGTGTGCATGCTTGTACATTTGTGTATCTATTAATAGATGGTAAAGGGCGGATAGGTTGTTTTGCAGGAGATGATGGCTGTTCTTTAGTCCTGATTTTTTAAAGCTTCCAGGGGAATTTTTCCAGGGGAGAGACTCAGGTGATTACATGGTTAGGCAATTTCTTCAATAATTTTAAAATCTCCTAACCCAGTTGGAAAGGGAGATATTTAAAGTCATTGTGCTCCTATGTGATTCATGAGAACTGGTGGCTGGAAGAGGTGAGCTGTGCAGATTAGTGGCCTTGCTGAGGGTAGGTCACCAAATATAGCCCCCAGATATTGTTAAGGAATAGCTAGCTCAGTGGCTGGGTTCCTTGTACTAGACAGTATAATATTCATGAGTTTTGCTCTAGATTAGCCACAGCATTACAATAGTTTCTTCCAGGCAAGGCTGTCCAAGAGTAAAAGAGGTCTGGGTAGTGCAAGAGTTACTGTCATGGGACATTTTGCTATAGGTGCAGGATGCCCACCTTCACTGGTTTCACTACTCACTGGACAGCTTGTTTGGGTTGTGTTTTTTTTTTCCATGCAACCTCCACAAACACCAAGTTATTCCAATACTACGTAACACTGCTGAAAGGTATTAATAGGATTTGCCCACAGGAGGGTTGGCCTGTGGTTTTAAAATTTCTTACCAGTTAAGGTGCAGATTATAGTATCAAATGTACTGTACACTGACTGCACTGAAACCAACTATGGAGTACAGCCTTTTGTTTCTCAAAATAATTCACCGGGACTTCTTGGATATCCTAGAATAAAGTTGGAAATACTAAACATGGAGGTAGAAGGTGGCATCTTTTAGGGGAGGTACAGATCTTTGCATAGAAAAGCAAAGTAACAGTTGGTGATATTGCTAGGTGGAGTTACAATACTGGGTTGCCTGTCATTAGAAAGGTTGTCATGGAGGAGATGCACTTTCCTTGAACTCCAAGAGAAATTAATCACTCCAGTTTCTCTTAAGAATTTCAAAAGGTGCTAGCAAGAGGCACCAGCTTCTTTCCGTTGATACAATGGCAAGCCTGATGCCCACTCCTGAGAAATTTTCCCTTCCACTGGAGAGAAATTCCACCGGTCATAAGTTAAGCTTTGTGGATGTGGGATTTAGCCAGTGTAACCCAACTGAAGGTCTTGGTGAGGAGGTTTCGTTTATGCTTCTGAGTACTGTATATTTTGTTCCTTGATACAGTTTTTCATTACTGTTAAAAGCAAGTGTGCCACCACTTTCAAATTTTATTCCTTCTGTTTTATGAAATGCTAGGTCTACTCCTAGAAGCATTAATAATGTATACAGTTTGAAATTTCAGTATTCAAATACTGACAACACCTGGTACATGAGAACCTATTTAAGTGGATAAGGCAAAGCTAAATGAATCAGATTATGTGTTTCCTAAGTGTACTGAATAAAATGGTGTATAACTCTTATACTCGCATTGCTCTTTATGAAAATGTCTGAGAAGATGCTTTAGTTCCCACTTGGAAGTACAAGAATTTACATTAAAAAGCATAGGATTCTTAAATTAAGAAGGATATCACCAGTTAGCTAATTGTCCTGCTGGATATTTAGGTTGCCAACACCTTCTTGGCAGAGCTGAGCATAGAAAAAATGCTAAAGATAGAATGAGAAGTTCACAATATGGGATTTCTTTTTTCTGGAAAACCAAAATGGGAAGTGATGTCAGACCTTATACTGATCACTGGGGCTGCAGAGAACCTCAGTCTGACGGACAGTACTTCTTGTGCACTTTACTTGACTTAAGAGAAATGTGTTAATGAATCATCAACAAAAAACTTCTTTAGACCCAAGACATTCACCAGAGACTTCACAAGCACATCTGCTTTTGCTGAGGCACTGCAGGAAAGTGTTGGCAGGATCAGAGCTCAGGGAGTAGCAATGCAGGGCCTGAGCCTTAGTGCTTGTGTTACTCCTGGCTTCCTTTTATTCAAGAACAGCAGCTCTTTATGATTTGCTGGTATGAGATAAGCATGTTATAAATCTGAATTTTAGTTGTTCTGGAGAGTTTCTCCAGTGGTTTTGGACAGTTTAACTGGAAAAGTGCCTTGCAGGGGAAGATTGCTAAAAAAAACCATGAGGAAAATGGAATGGGAGTTGGGGCAGCTGGTGTGAAAGAGCTTTCACAGGCTTTTTATGTTGCATGGCATAGAAGATTCATCTGAGCTATCTTTTCTGTGGAAGGCTCTTTACATGGCTCAAAAAAGAGCCATCCCCTTACATGGCATGTGATCCTGCATGCTGACATACATATTCTTTCTAGTGCGCCTTCCTCTGAGAGTGACATGCCTCCCTCATATGATCCTATCATACAGGCTGGACTTTGTGCTCTGACTGCACCTTAAATTCCACCTGATCAAACCAGGCTTTCTCTGGAAACTTTTCAATCATTTCACATCTCATTTAAGGTTCAGCAAGATACAGAAGCCTTACCAGCTTGAAATAATCCTATTAGTTTCAATGGGCTTGCTCAGATACTCCAAGCTGGAAGGCGCTATGTTAGAGTGTAGAACACGGCATGAGGAAAATGCAGCTTTTGTTCCTTTTGATTCCTTAGAAAACTCATCCTGACCCTGAGGAAAACTTCAATCAGGCAACATTTCTAGGAACATTAAGAGAAATTTCAATTAATAAACATGCTCATCATAGGATGCCATTGCTTAGGAGAAGCAGGTGTTGTTAGCACTCCTTGAAAAGACAAAGGTTTAAGTATTCTAATTCAAATTAAAATGCTATTGGTACTTGCAGTTGCTACACAAGAAAGAATAGAGAAGCAATAAGATGCTTAAAGGCTGGATTCCTACTGATGTCAATAGGAAATCTTGTCTGCTTCACAGCAGTCTGGTCTTGCCTACTTTTTTATACTTAGCAGAGGAAGTGAGTACGATGGCTTGAATGCTGCTGTTTGGGACGTGCAATGTACATAGGCTTTTTAAAGTCAGAGCATGTGTTTGTTTATAAAAAGCATTGCAGGGTCGATGCTCTTTGGATTGTGCACAACACAAGTTTAGCTCCTTAAGCTCTTACCTATCTCATACCAAACTGTGTTCTGGCCAATGTCACCAAACTGGAATCACAACATTGTAATCCTGCTCAGGTCTTCTAGGTTTTTACTATGATTGTTATAACCAGATTGTTAGGGAACAGAAAGAAGACAGGGGATAAAGGAGACATGCTCAGAATTCAGCTAGGGTTATGAGGAAAGCTGTGGAATTAAGTAACAAACACATCCTGCCCTTCTGTGTACCTCTCATTATAAAAGCATCCTCACCTCCCACAGTCAGAAAACTAGTGAACTGCCTGCTTTCCTGAGGGCATCTCTTTCCTTCAGGAGCTGAAATAATCTCAAGCCTTACTTCAGAAACTAATAAGAAAAAATGACCATTTGGGTGAAGGAAAAAGGCTCCTGAGATCTTTGCTGAGAGGTAGGAGAACTTCAAAAAACGAATGGCAGCAGGAGGAAAATGCACTGTCACTTATCTGTTGCTTCTACAAACTGCCCCTGTCTGCTGGCTATGCTGAAACCATGAGAGAGTTCAGCAAGTGAAGATGAGATACCTGCAACTCTAGGATTTGTGCGTGAAGGCTCTGAAGAAGGGGAGCATGGCCGTGTCCTTACTGCATGCCTCTACAACATACCAGAGGCTCCCATTTCAGCTATATGCAGCAGTAATGGTGGCAGCAGTGTGGTTTTTGCAAAGGTGACAGAGAAGCTGCTGGCTGTTGAATGCTTTAGAACTTATCTGTTGTACCTAACTGGAACTGGAACGCCCTAAAAACCTTGTCCTGTGTGTGGTTAACGTGTGAAATCTGGCTTTCAGCTCCACAATATAGTGATCCAAGGCAAATGCTTTACAGAATTGTCTGTAAGCTGGTTTTTAGAAAATTATATTATGGAGCATTTCTTTCATTACCTATGACTGAAAAGGCATTAATTTATTATATCCCAAGTACAGTGAGTCATCACCTCTTTAAAATCTTCTGTCTGATTCAATAAACGATTCTTTATCTTGGGCTAAAACTTTCAGTTTTATTTAGAATATTAACTTAGTAAATAAATGTTAGAACTTTTTTAATGCTTTACATAAGGCATAAGAAAACTTAATCTCAGGGTTGTAAACAGTGCTGCTGTTAATCAGACTGGAAACACTTCCAGCTGGCTTTTCTGAAATCTAAATGAGTCCATTTTATCTCTTCATCTTTACAAACCTCTCACTGTGTTGTCACTACAGCAAAGGAGAAAAATCTGGTATCACTTCCAACAAGACCATGTGTCTATTGAAACTGGCCGAGAGATAGGTATAGACACACTGTTTAGTACAATTTTTATCATTATTTTTGTTATAGATTCACCACAAATGGTAGCTTACAGCAAAATCTGGTTTTGTACTGACTCAGATGGAATCATAATCATCATCAAATCATCATAGAATGGCTTGGATTAGAAGGGACCTTAAAGATCTTTGGAAACTTTCAACAATAGCACATCTCTCATACAGTGGAAAGCCACAGACTTCCCTGATCATGTCTTGCACAAATTTGGTGTGTCACGACAGTGGCACTGCCTGGGGTTGGACACGTTCTTTGTTAACCTGTAGTCCTTGTTGAGGCCAATGTGTATGGGGTAGCAGATCACCAAGTCTGCCACTCTGCTGATGATGCCACCCCTGTCATGGTCAGGAACACCTTCCACTAGACCAGGTTGCTCCCATGCCCCCATCCAACCTGGTCTTGAGCACTTGCAGGTATGGGGCAGCCGTAGCTTTTCTGTGCAGCCTGTGCCAGTGTCTCACCACCCTCCCAGTGAAGAACTTTTTCCCAATATCTAATACAAATCTACCTTGTTCCAGTTTAAAGCCCAAATTACCCCATGCCCTGTTACTACTTTCCCTTGTAAAAAGTCCCTCTCCAGATTTCTTGTAGGCCCCTTATAGGTAATGGAAAGATGCTCTAAAGTCTCCCTGGAGCCTTGTCTTCTTCAGGCTGAACAGCCCAAACTCTCTCAGCCTGTCTTCATAGAAGTGCTCCAGCCCTTGAATCATCTTTGTGGCCCTTGTCTGGTCTAACTCCAGCACATCCATGTCACTGTACTTGTGTATGTATCACCACCTTCACAGTGCTGATGACACAACTGCTAAATCTACGCCTACCAAATGCATCCAGTGTCATTATTATAGATGTAGATATTGAGTAAGCAGAATGCAGCTTTGAACTGATATTTTTGTGAGTGTGGAGAGCATACTGAGGAAATAATTGAGTGTCTTGACTGATGTCATGAAGTCTTGCAGACCCTTTGTAGAAATATAGTGTTGGATCTCACAGTATCCTTTGATTTACAGCTTACTCCTGTCCAGATTCCTTAGTTATGGTACAAGGTTCAAGAGCAAGGCAGAATATGAGCCTTTGTGGGCAGATCAATGAAAAGGAGCAGTGTATGAGATGGACTATGCTATATAGAGCTAAGAAGAGCCAAACTAGAAGGGCTGAACAATCCTAATGTTTTTACAGGACAAGTGGAGAATCTAGTCAAGCTCTGGAACTAGTTATATTTTAAAGGGCTTAGAGATGTAAGAAAGCAGTGAGGGGCCTGGAGAAGAAGTGATGTCTCAAGGAATGGTGGGAAGCAAGAGGTTTTTAAGAGATGAAAACACTAGCATTTTTGCTTTTTTTCCACCAGAAGGTAGAATCTCCTGTGGTTTGCAGCAGTTATGAGACTGCAGTCTCACAAGCCGTCTAGATACTTCCACGATTGAAAGCTAAACAAACAATCTCCCACAAGTTTCACCTGCTGGATTTGAGACTGGAAGTTTGAATGGTAACTGAGTTGCAACTTCACTGAGGAGGATTGTAGCTGCTATGTGATAATCAAATTTGGTTTGCTTGACACATAATGGGATTATTGATTAGACACCCGCAGCTTGTCATTTCAAATCACATCTCCTCTTCATTTCTAAGGGATGAGTGACATAGCCTGACATGCTCAGCATCATTAAATGGAAGCAGTTATTTATGGTGTGCATCAGAATTTATCACTAATTCCCAGATCTGACAGAAAATAATCACTTTGTGCAAGGCATTTTTATCTTGCCATTAAAAAGTGTATCAAGAGCTTTAGATAAGAATTGAAGCTGAAATTCCTTCCTAGTCTATACCTAGATGGTCTTGTCTGCAAAACAGAAGCAGGGAGTGGCAGGTCATGTGCTTAACACAGTTCCTGATCCTTCAGTAACTTCTGACATATTGTGGCTGATCCAGATGTGAATCTCATGTCAAAGCATGCTTATGCTGAATATCATCTTTCAAAGCTCTCTTTAGGCCTTACTTTCTCCGTACACCACTAGATAGCAGCAGCACCAGCCATGGGCAGATTTTAGTGGTCACATAACATGTACTATGTAAGGCTTCTTTTAGGAATTTATAAGGCATTGCTTCCATTCAAAAGGAGTGTTATTTACCAGGAAGAGATTTAATGTGCTTTTATCATCTCCTCCTTTTTTTGAGGAGAAAAGTGCATGGCACCTGAAATTGTAAAGGAGAGACTGGAGGGGAACTGTGCTCTTGCTACTGACATGAAGCTGTTGGATTTTTTTATCCTGAATCTCAAGCATTTCTCCTTCAAAATCTCCCTCTGATAATTTGAAAGAGTTGAACTGGAATCCTGCCAGACACAATGATTTTACTTTAAAGTAGCTGTACCTAAAATCAGACTGTTCACCCAGTTCTCTCGCAGATGTTCATGCCATATTCTGCCAATGGAGCTAAATAGCTCTTCTGGATAGTACTTTTGATAGTTTTTGTGAATAGTCTCCTTGTTTTTATGAAAGTACCTCTATATATGTAAGACACCACCAGCCCCACACATGAACTTGTCTGGAACACCTCTGTAATACAGAGTCCTATTCTAGACTTCATACTTTCAAAGTGTTGTGAGGTTGGAGAATGTTTGAAGAAAACACACATGGTTAAATGAGCTGGAAAAATACACATTATACACGGAGACTCCAGAACTGTCTGTATTTGTCTCATCAAAGCAAAGATAAATGAGCAACTTCCTCATAGGCTGTAATTACCTCTAAGGAATACGAAAACATTGATAATTGACAGCTTTGAGCTTGACCCTAGGAAATAACAAAATCCAGTAGTTAGAAATTGAAATCTGGAGTGGAAACAAACGTTTAACCCTCTGGTTAACTAACTATTGGAGTAATGATGTTCAAGTTGTGTGATGGGTGATTTTAAAGCTAAATTGTGGGGATTTGCATATTCCTTAAAACATACACTTTTCTTCTAATACAAGTTTAAGTCTTTGGTCTGTATTCTCTCAAAGAATGGGACAAGAAGTTTTAAGAGCTTAGCTCTTGTTTTGGCAAACAGATGTTGTGCAGGTGATAATCTTGTTTGAAAGACATCCTCTTTCTTTAAGTTTCTGAAAGGAGTGAGGACTGCATTTCTGAAAACGCATTACCAACTGTGGGATTTGAGACTATGAAGGACTGAGCAAATTAATTTCTCTTTCTTTCCATCCATCAGCATGGTAATGGCTCTAGAGCAAATCAGACCTTATGTTTTGAATTCCTCTGTTACTTCCTGGCTTGTATTCTGTCATGCCTGGAATTTCCACAGCTGTATTTGCATTATACCTATTATTTAGGCTGCCTAAAAATCCCACCTGCCCAAGAAGAATGCAACGTGAAGGCTAAACCTGGTCACACAGCACATCTGCAGACTCCTACACAATGGATCTGTTTCTTTATGTACTCCACGAGCTCAGTTGCAATTGCTTCCTACAGGATTATGTACTTCCACATCCCTTCCGATGTACAGCAGCTGAAAGGGGCTGACGGGCATTCTTTTCCTCTGCTCAGTTTCGGTTGTCCTAAGTGTCCCTCCCCACGTGTTTTTTTATTGTTTGTTATTTTTTGTTTTAAATAACTCCTTGGACAAAAAGGGGTCATCTCCATGTTTGGTCAGGGTTCATCAACATCCGTATGCCTATGCAAGGCTAAGCTAAATTCATGTTTTGCATTTGTTCCCAAACTGTAGCTGACTCTTCACTCATCTTTAAAGAAAATAGAGCTTTTCTTTATTTAATGAGTTTCCTGCCTTCTGTATAGCAAAAATCCAAAGTGGGACCATGGATATGCAGTTGAATCAAGGCTAACCAGCACAAATTACTTGTTTAGACTGTTCTGTTCTTTAGATGGTGCCTAAGGATCCGAGTCTAATGAAAATCAGAACTGATGCAGCTGAGCTTTCACTCACTGTGCTCACTTGTTAGTTTTCCCCTCTTTATGAATCCAAAGCCTCCATGTGATAATTACAATATCCTATCAATATTTATGTTAACCATCAAATTTTAATCCCTTTGCATCCCTTTCTTAGCAAATACAGCCTGTGACAGTATCTCCTGCATATACCTCAGGCTCAATTCTAAATCTCCTGTAATAAGAAACATCTGTATAATTTGTGACAAACTCTGAACATTTTGTCACAAAGATAGATAAAATAACGATTTTTTTTAGAACAGCAATGCCCACCTCACCTGAAGTATGATATGGTTTAAAGTGGAAGCTCTGAAATCTCTGGAGATATATGGAATATGATACTGAAATAAAACTGTAGGTCTATTTTTAGGGAAACAAGGAATATTTCAATCCTATAAACAATGAATTATGATTCTAAGTTATTTGAAATAAATTTTGCTGTCTTACATAAGCAAGCTTGTTCTGCCACAAACACTGATTTTCAGTGGTCGTCTGATTCCTTGAAGGAAGAAAATGAATAGCATTTTAAAATTTCCACTTATGTTTTAAAAGCAGGGCAGGAAACTATTTTGAAAACAGTGTGTGACAACTGAAATCCATGGGTTTACAGGCTTTTAGTTGTTGAAAATAATGGGAGAAAAATGTCCATTTTGGAGTAAGAGGTAGGGGTCTGTGTGGGAAGAATCAAAAGTGAGATTTGCTACACTTCCATTGAAATGTGCATTCAAGTATTAAGTGGCCTTAACTGAAATTTTAGTAAGATATAAGTTTTACCTCTATCAGAATTGTCAGAAGGTAGACCTTATTTTCTTCTTGTTAGAGGAATGCACGTGTATTATAGATTATTTGTAAGGACGTCAGAGGTGTCTACAGTTGACTCCAAGCCCAGACTTTCATACCAGCCTTTTCAGTGGCCTAGTTGTCACAGCTCTGCTGAATTTCTAGGTATAATGTTTGCCTACTGTGCCCTGTCCTGCCATGTAGCTGGAGCCTTTCTTCATGCTGTACAACGTGAATGGAGAATGGAGCCTACTGAAAAATCAATGTTTGTATGTCAAATTAGGATTGTTTTCTTCCCCACATGCGTTACTTTGCAGTCTGCATTGAATTTTATCTGCTATTATATTGGCTAGTCACCAAGTCTTAGATGTTCTTCCTCAGCTGAGGCAGTTGGTCAGGCAATCCTCACCTCTCCTGAATAACTTGGTATCATCGCTGGAGATGAGGACTTGCTCCTACATGAGAGAGAACTTGGCCCAGTGTCATTACAATGAGAATTACATGATAGCATAAAAAGCCAGAATCCGTTAGGATTGAACCGGCCATAAAGGCCCAGGCTGGGATCAGTGAATCTGATAGCTATGAAACAACTGTGACATGCAAATGACATGCAAAAATAATCTGCAAGAAACCTGACTGCCTTCCGAGCCAACCTTCATCATGGGAGCGGTTGAGTGACACTAACTTTATCTTCATTGGAAAAGGGATTTGTTCAGTAGTGCCTGTGTGCATCTTGTCTGGGCCACAGACAGTTGGTCATTTGGCTCCATCTTCTGGGAGAAGACAGAAGGAACCAAAGTCACCTGAGCTGACATTTTGCAAGTCCTGTCACACCTAATTTATTGGTATTTTATTACTCTTCATTAATGCTTTCATGCAAACTCACAATTGATACAAACTCAGTGGGAAACCTATTGCTTTTCTGGAGGCATTTTAATGGGAGCAAGAAGTCAGCACACAAAAAAAGTGCTGAAAATCAATAGCTTTATTGTTTTCCATGGCTAAGAAAAGACAGTTAGTGAATGTTTGACTTGCAATTTAACGGTGATAGAAAAAAGCAGAGCCCAGGTAAATGGCATTTTGATTCCTGTACAGTTTTGTAGAATTAGCTCTGACTCTGCTTCAGGCAGCACACTATTTGTTCTCTGTTGCTGGAGCTTTGAATGCAAAAGGAGGACATGGCAATTATTGTTATAGCAGCTTTCAAGGGGATGCTGTAGTTGGTCAAAACACATTATTTGTTTGGGATAGAGGTTTTGACCATCACAGTCTTCCCACACAGCATCCAGAACTGTGGGCTGGCTAACCAAGCTGCAGTCACATTTACTTATTTGGGGGATTATTTTCACATTTCTGTTTAGTCTTCGAATTTTTCCACTGTTCCAAAATTCACAAAACCTAAAAATCTCCTCAATTAGATCTTTAAGGCTTTCATCTCTGAAGGCTTTTGCTGTGTCTCTGCTGTTGCTTAGATACCTGGCATGTTAGTCCATTACTGGGGGCAGCAGGAGGATCCCACAGAGCTTCCCTGCACTCTGTTTGGGCTTAGGCAAAAGCAGCAGCTGGACCACAGTCATTCGCTGCATCTGTTGTTCGACTGCTTGAGCTGTGCTTGCTCCTGATGCTCAAGATGTTGCTGAAGAGTTTATGTGGTGTCTGTTGGGTGGTAGCTGGCAGGCTGTGGCTTTCACAGTGCGGTTTTGGACCCCGGGTGACAGCCATGTGTGTGGTGCGCATGCAAGTCAGGAAAGGGTGTCCCAAGGGTGAGCCCAAGGAAGCAGGTAGGTGAGGTTTTGCTGAGGCACTGAGAGAAGATGAGTTTCCAAAATGTGTGACTCTACTAAATGCACTGGGGGTGGGGGCAGAGGAAGGGAGCTCAGGTCCATATTGTCTCCAGCTTTACAGAACACAACCAGGCCTTTTCATGAATTTATGACAGACAATCTGTGCAGTATTTATAACAGAATTGCCATGCATGTCCTCTGAAACAAGGTAGGACTGCTCAGAGTAAGGAAAAATGAGTTTAACTTCTAAAGCAGCCAAGCTGTGAGATGGTAGAGCAGAGTAGTGGTTCCTCCCCTGGTGCTCTGCACATGCCCAGGACAGACACCCTTCAGGTATCTCCAATTAGTGGAAGGCCAGGCAAGGCTAATCAGGAGTAATGAAGATACCTATGGGCCCTGCTACTGCCCAACATTGGAAGACAGTCTTACTTCTTCTCTGTATGGAAGCTGTGTAGGGGGAACATAGGCAGAGTGCTTCTTCTCTGGAAAAGCAGCAGTATCTAGGTAAGGGAGATATGTTTTGGGGCTTCTTTTTTGCTGTTCTTGTTTTTATTATGCTTTAATTCCTGCATGAAGCTTAAATATTTGGCTTTGGAGACTGTGGATGGTGACTTGTTGCTGGTAATGAGCTCCCAGAGGTGGTATCTGCTGATACCTGACCAGCTCCTGTGGTTGAAGCCTGTTTGTTACAAGTACAGGTGCAATAGCTGCTTTTACTTTGGAATAGTGATGGCAATGAAAGACCTGGGAGAGTGTCCCTAATGCTAAGCTGTGCTGGTTATTGGCTTGTCAAAGGGAGTTCACTTCAAGGCAAATTTATTTTCTCTAAGTGAAGTGTTAAATCACTTAAATCTGTTCTGATCAAAATTCAGCAATGCTTTATATTTTGCTTCTTTTCTATGCAATTTATTAGGGATGACTAAATAGTTAATGCATTTTTGTATAAACTGGCTTGACAAAGTTTGCCTGAAATAATGGTTTCTATTCATGTATGTCATGTCTACTTCTCAAGTGACATACTTATAATGTTTACTATGTATTTATTGCACCTTTATGAACACATTTTTAGAGGTGTCTTGACATAAAAGGGAAAGCACCTCTCTTTTTTCCTTCTGTATAAGGCAAATTTTGTTTAAAATTTGTGGGTTTGACTGGAAAATGACTTCTTAATGTCTAAGATGAAGCTTGTCAATGAAACAGTGTGCACTTTAGTCATAAAAATCTATAATTTTGTAACTGAAACTTAATAATGTGATACTGAATAACCTTTAATTTAGAATAGGTGAATTATCACTTGGAGGAAAAGGAGCTGCCAATACAGCTGCCTCCAAACAGCACAGGTGTGCTCGTGGCAGCTGCTTAGTTCAATCCCATAGTTTGGACTTCTGGGAGCTGTCCTTCTGGTTTGATTCTTTCTCAAACTGCTTCAGAGAAAGACCCTTTTCCTTCAGCCTTTGGAAAGGTAGGAATCTGCTGCCCTCTTTCAGAGGGTTTTGGCTTTTTTGATTCCTGGCAAACCTAGTTTGGTAGGCTTGAAAAAGTTTTGAAGGTCAGGTCCCTTAAGAACTAGAGATGGATGATTGGTTGCTTAGAAAAAGAGGTATTGAGCTGTTGGGGATATAAGGTCTGTCTGGAATTAAAGCTTTAGGTGCAAATGAAATTTTGGAGGGCAAATGTGTTTTTGCAGACTTCATGCCTGTTCTACATGTCCAGCAGTTGATATAGGACTGTGCAGTTTAGAATTTGTTAGGTATAGTTTGCAGCTTTCATATAACCATGCAAGTCCCTTAGCAGGTCTTGTCTTTTCCTACCCTTTGCCCTGAAAGAGGATTTGACACTTTGCACACTGTAAGCTTTGGTCATCTTAATCAGGCTGTAAAAAAAAAAAAAACAACAACCAAACCCAACAACAAAAACCCAACCAAATTTCAGCCTAGAATTACAAAAACGATTATCAGAAAGACAGAAAACCCCACCTTTTCCCTTCTTGATTACCTGTGCCACAGAAAGCCAAGGCAATATTTTTTTAATTAGCATTAAGACCAGCAGGACGGGATAAATCACAGAGAGAAATCTTTAAAGATCTGACAAAAGAAATGCCTAGATTAGGTTGAATTTGAGATGAGTGGGGAAACTCAAAGGAGAATGTAGCAGCTGTGCTTCCAGTTCTCTATGTCTTTCTGGATAATACTATTCTTTATAAACACAGATCACTTTGGTTTACTGTGGCACAAGCAATCATGAAGGAAAAAGGTGTGGGGATTTGTCATGGTTTAAACCCAGTCAGCCATAAATCAGAACCACATTTCTCTCTCTCTCACTCCCCCCTCCCACTTTTCCTCCCCCTGCTCCCAGAGGGATGGGAAGAAGAATCGAAAAGAATGTAACTCCCATGGGTTGAGATAAGAACAGTTTAGTAACTAAGTTGTAACACAAATCACTACTGCTACCACCAATAATAATAATGATAAAAGAAATAACAAGGGGAGAGAATACAACAGCTCACCACCCCATCAACCGACACCCCAGCCCGACCCCTCAGTGAACTAGCCCTTCTGGGTAACTGCCCCTAGTTCCACATCTTGGGCATGACGTGCCATGGCATGGAATACCTCTTTGGCTAGTTTGGGTCAGGTGTCCTGTCTCTGCTTCCTCCCAGCTTCCCCTCCTCCCTGGCAGAGCATGAGGCTCAGGAAGTCCTTGGTCAGACTAAACATTTCAGCAGTAACTAAAAACATCAGTGTTATCAGCGCTGTTCTCAGGCTGAAAGTTAAAAACACAGCACTGCACCAGCTACTAAGAAAGAGAAAAATGGCTGCTACTGCTGAAACCAGGACAGGTCTTAAAGTATTTTTTTTTTTTGCTAATTGATCAGGTGAGTTCTCTGGCACTCTGCAATTAAATGAAAAAAAGAGAGATGAGGAAATAACATTTAGCAGAAAAGCAATGTAATTAATAGAATTATTTTTATTAATGTAGCATATTAGTTTCTTGAAATCAGAGGGCTTTTTATGTCTCTTCCTGACCACTGAAGATGGTCAAGGATGTCTTTTCCAAACCAGAAATAAAACCATAATCAGTTTTAACAAGTTTGGTAAGTTCACATTTCACATTTGCAATGTGAAATTATCTGACCTACTTTTTATTACCTTAGGAAATTCTCTGTAAAGCAGGTTGTTTTAACTGGAGTAACCAACAAAATGGAAACTAGAAATGATGGACTCAAGTAAGGAATATATTTCTGTGGAGTTACCCTGCAAATCTAGGACAGAAAATCTGCAGCTCTCTATCCTCTAAAGATAAAGTCAGTCAGAGAAAAAAAAAAAAAAAGACAAAAAACCAGAGATAGAGACCCTGCTCCTGGTGGTGGTTACAGGAAGGCTACAGCTGGAGATGGAAGCTACTGTTCCATATACAGCTGAGTGCTGCAAGGGGGAAGCTCGTTTTTGAGCTTGCTGACAGGTTTGAAACCAATGTTGTCTATACCCTGCAGTGAGATACAGCAAAGTATAATGTTCAGTAAGGATGTCTGTCTCCAGCTCTTAGATATATAAAATATTTTTTGCATCACTTCATTGCAACCCGACATACAGTGTTATTATATACTCCCCAGGTTTTTATCAAAAAGTTTAATCTTTATTATTGAGAAGTAAATAACTTATGAGTTTAAAGGGAAAAGGATGGCTCAGATTAGATAAATGGGAACATGATTTTGCTAAAAATAAATGCTTTTGATTGTAGAGAGATCAAACTTCAAATTTAGGAAGCATCATAGATAGAAAAATTCCTGTCCTTAACTACTGTTCCTGAGATTTTTGTTGCAATGCAAGTAACCACATGGTGGAAACTGAACATTTGTTGTCTGAAGAATTCGTGGTGTGATAAAGAAAATGAGAGCCTCTGAGGGAATAATTGCTTCACCATAGGGAACTCATGCAACTTAAGTTGAACTTTAAATTGATCTGCTTTTGTATTTGTTACTGCTGGTGCACAGTAGTATCAGGAGGAAATTGTGCAGCTATAAAATTGATATTTTCGATATTATGCAGCATGATAATGCTGTGACTATTTCTATAAATGTTTTTGTGTTGGGTGGGGAGTTCTTTTACCATCTCAGTTCTAAACAAACATTCATAAAAGCTAAAAAAATATAGCCGGATGCTTTTAATTATGAATAGCAACAATTGTTCTGAGCCCATGGAAAAAGACTTGAATAGTGAATCTCTCCCTATTTTTTAAGGGTGTTCATTATTTTCATTTGTTTCCTGGGCTGCAGAACTGTGATCATTACCATATTTCGATAGGTGCCCCTGTGTGCTCATGCTATGACTGGGCAGAGGGCTTACAGGATTACATGCTTGGTTTCCCCTGAAAGCCTCTCTTTCCAGTAAATATTGTGGCAATTCGAAAGGATTACTTTCTTATGTCCCTTTCAATTTTTCCAGCCATTTTTGATTTGATAGCAGCAGCTGGTAGTCACTTAAGGGTGACAACAACACTCTCATCATCCCCTTGTAAGGTGGACACACATTGTGATCCCCCCATCACAGATAGGTTTCTCAGGGAACTGGGGGACAGAGCAGATATGGAAGGAAAGAGATTAGTTTTGTCTGTAGAGAGACTGTAAGACCTATTTTCCTTAAGAAAATGTTTCCTCATATATGCCATTAGTTTCAAATATTAAAATTTCTCGGTATCAGCAATATGTTCAAAAAGCTCAGTTAATTCAGTCAAAACACAGGTTTCTCATATTTAAGCCATTTTACAGACACAATTACCAAGAAGAATGGAAGATTTGCTGTCTTCTGATCAGTGTTTTCATCTGCTTGTGTTGTCTTCATTTTTCATGGTAGAGGCCTCCATGATTTATTCCCCGTCCTTACAGTATAAGTTTGAAACAACAGTGAACCATGTAAAGCAAAGGACTAATGCTACTGAAATATTGTCCAAATTAATTTTATGATATGTATGGAGCTAATGCTTAGTACTGTTGGTCTCTCTACAACTGTGGGTCATCAGGACCGGAAATAAGTATTTAAGACTTAAATATGTAAATTTACCTTAACTGGAAGATTGGGGCATTATTCTCTATTTCTCACTTTGTTCAAAGGGTTTATTTTTTGGAAGGTGAAACTGAAGAGAAGAATTGGGTCCTCTTTTATAAATTAAGAAGATAGGTGAAGTAATTTATCTAATGTCACATGATATACCTACTGAGGAGTTTGTAATTTGACAAATTTGTTCTTAATCCTAGTCCTGGATGTTAATCACACAAAATCCTCCTTGCACCTAAATTGCCGAGTCTGAATTCAAAGTGATTGCTCAGTCACTGTTAATGCTCTTTAAAAAGAGATTCTACTCATAATTTTTGCAATTTCACCCTTAAAAAGCAAGTTTTTATTCTTATATCTTTGGGGGACACTTATATGTAAAATACATGTGGCAAAAATAACACAAATAAACTACCTGTTTTGTTATTTCTCTTGGCACCAAGGTAACCTCTCTCACCAAATGCTTGGGGATCTCACCTATATATTAATGATCTTTACCCCACTACTTCAGCCCTTTTTTATGTATGTGAAGCCCATAAGTACTGATGTAGTAACAACTGGCTTTTATTACCTTTTGCTGGACTTACATACACATTTAATAAAATCAAAAGTCTGATCAAAAGCACTACTGAACTGAGATGCCAAGTGATCATTTAAAAAGGTATTGTTTACCAAACAAATATATAAAGTGGGCATCTAAATGCAAATATGATTCAAGGATAAGGTTAAGACAAGTATAATTTAAGGCCCAGCAAAGTTGTAGGCATAAGGACATCCAGGCACAAGTACCAGTGACGCCATTTCAGTAAGTCTCGGTACACTATAGTAAATTCAAAACTGAGGTGATTTTAACTAAGACTGTCAGTTTTCTTCTGGCCCAGGTCCTCTCCTTTATTGGGACCTTAGTATTCACAGGCAATCTCAGACTTCAGTGAAACCAGAAACAAAGAATGTGTTATTAAAATGTGTATATTTGGTGTTTTTTTATAATTTCCAAGCAATGTGATAAACGAAATTACTTTGATTCTTCCGCTTTAACCAAGGGTGTGGCTCCCAGGTCAACCACAGATCTCTTCCTGACCAATTTTTTCTCTGTGCACAAAGAAGGAAAATTCACACTTCATTGATTTGGTCTGAAGTGGTTTCAAAACCCTATATAAGGGGGAATAAACATGAGCAGGAAAGAGCAGACTTTTGCCTGTCAACCTGGATAGACCCTACCAAAGACAGAATCTACACAGCTTATGTAGCAGAAGCAATAAAACAGGGTTATGTTTTTTGTGCATTTCCTAAATTACAGGTAGAAGTGGAAACAGAACTATAAGCACACAGTGAGAAAAGGCTGCTTCTAGTAGCCAGGAAAATTGTACTATTAGATTTGTTTTTAGCTTTCTAATGTTCTTCTTATGAAATCATACTATGTATTGTTGATTTGAGACTGTTGGACATTTCAGATAAAAATGGATTAAATCTATATGTCTTAATATGTGTTGTAATTTGGTCTTCTCAATATTGCTCACCCCCATTATCATTTCCACACATGATCTGTGATGTGGTACTTTTCGGCCAACCCAGCCTGGGGCTCCCATCACATTAGGTGTTGTAGGAGCACAGGACAAAAAGGAGATGTCTGCATTTCACACGGTATGCAGTTTATACTTCCAAATTCTTAGTATGTAAGGAAATAAATAATAAAGTTATCTAACTTCAACTCAAGTTGCAAAATAATATTTTGTCTTTACATTAAATTTGAGGTGCTTTTAAGTCTTGGATCATATTTTATTATTTCAGTGCTAAGTAGGACAGGAGAAAATCATAAATACATTTTGCAAAAGAATTCTCATGTTCTTCACTTATGCAATCAGTTATTACCAAGGCAACTCAGCTGGTTAGTAAGAAAATAACAAATAAAATCCTCCTTTAACTGTAAGGGACCATTACTTTTCCTGATAATGTTAAAACCTGCTGAAGTGGATGAATGATCTAAAATAATTTAAATGAATAATTAATTCATTAATTGTAAGCCCTAACCCTGTATCTTTCAATGCAAAAAAACTCCCAGTAGGGATAAATTTTGAAGAACTTACATATTTTCAAAACTTACTTTGGCCACACTCAGGGCTTAGCCTAAGCACAACTACCCTTAGGCCTGTGTAAAGCAGGCAGCAATGTAGCTTTCACCGGGAAAAGGCTAGCTTTCACCAGGGTGGTATTAGGCAGCTGGGAAGTCAGAAATCCAGAGGGAACAGGTGAAAAGTATGTAATTTGGAAATAAGAGCATGGTTTGAGACCTGTTGGTCTCCCATCCGGCTCAGCAGGTGTGTGCGGAGGTTATCTTTTTGATCTTTTATCATACTCCACACAGTTTTCAGGAGAAACTGATACTGAATTAAACATTACAGCATTCCATTGTGCATAGAATGGAATGTGTCTATGGGTATAGAGACATAGTCATGAACAAGGCTACAAGGACTCTTAAAGAAGGCACACAACAAAACAAACAGATGCCTTCCTTCAAATGGATATGGACTTTCCTCCTGCCAATAAGACCTAAGAACTAAGTAAACAGTTGCCAGAAAACAGCTAAAGGAGCCTCTCATGGTAGTAAATTTGCCCGAACAAGATCATGCCGTTACTTGGCAAGACTGAACAAGCATCCTAAAGTCATTAACTAAGGGTTCTCCATGAAGTGTAAAATGAGCAGGGCATTTCTTCCCCAAACGACCACAATCCCCCAAAACCACTCCTCGAATTCACACTGCCTGCGATCTACCCAAATCAGCATATGCATGAGTAACAGGAATTGGGTGGGCACTTCCGGCAGTTATGATGAATATATATATCATAACAGTATATAACCTGTAGACTGTCTCTTCTCGTTGTGCATGGTAGGCGGAGCTATCCCCCATGCACCCAGTACAGTAATAAAGTAATGGCGGCTTTCTTTCATTGACAGAAAATGACAGCATTCTTTTGCTGACATTCTAGTTCGAGAATTTATTTACCAGATTTCGGTGACAAAACCACAGGCCCTCCAGAGGTTGAAAAACAAAACAACAATTAATTTTGTTGTAAACTTCCCTAAAACTGCGTCAGGAGGAGAAAATGCCTTGGCAAGATCTTAATCTTGTAAAAGATCCAAAGTAGAGGGAGGAGAGAAACGAAAGAAATAGGATCACCACCCACCCTATGGATCCAACGATGTCTTCTCGGTCAGCGAGTTGAATTCCTTGTAGTTGTCGCCCTTTCAGTTGCCATCCTTGTCAGCATTCCCGCCGGGCCCTGAAATACAGGGACACACACCGCACAGTTGTGGGCCTCTCTCATTTATAGAGGCGGCTCTTTCGGACCCCTCCCACAGGTGAGGCTCATCCGCAGGAATATCAGGTAAACCCCAGCCCCAGTTCACGTTGTCCTCCGACAGACGCCGCGGTGTCTGCCGCTCTGTCTCCGGGCATTTGTTGCCGGGCAGTTGATGTTCGCAGCCTCAGGGCAGACAGCACACGAAAACGTCCCCCACCGTGGGGAAGCAGGATCCCCGCTCTGATCCCAGCAGTTTAGCCAAGCGGTAACGCTCTGCTCGCCACCAGCAGGCGCTCAGCCTCCTCTCTCTTCCTGCTAGCTTTTGAGGTGTTTAGAGACACACACAAAAAAATGTCTCTTGATATTTTTGACTGGGAGAGAACAGGCCCCCATACTCCATAAGCCTGAATATTGAATCATGGAATGGTTAGGGTTGGAAAAAACCTAAAGATCATCTAGTTCCAACTCCCCTGCCATGGGCAGGGACACCTTCCACTAGACCAGGTTGCTACAAGTCCCGTCCAACCTGTTCTTGAACACTGCCAGGGATGGAGCACTCACAGCTTCCTTGGCCAGCCTGTTCCAGTGCTTCATCACCCTCACAGTAAACATCATTCCAAAGTCCCTTCTTCCCACAGACCATGTGTTCACTTGTTCTTTTTATAACTAGAAATTCCCAGACTCACTATTCCTGAAACCCAACTGTGCCTCCAACTGCACGCCCTACCCTTTTCCAGGGCCTCAAACCCACTGTGTCCCGCAGCAGCTCTGCTACCCTACCCTCACCAGCAATCCACTCTGCTGCTACCAGAGCACTCAAAACACAGGTCACAAGCGTTGAGCCAGGCAGTGTTCCTCAGCATGGCTTCAAGGCTGAGACAACAGGGAAAGGATAATTTTCTGAGAAACTATGTGGAGCTGAAAAAATGTAACGTTTTACCACATTCATATGACATTCCCTGTAATTTTATTTGACCTGACATTTGCTTAAGAATTTCCTCTGAAACATCTGTTAAATATTTTTTTATTTATATAGCAGGATATGATTAGAAAAGTTAAAATCTCTGTTATGAAGAGATTAAAAAAATATTGCATCTGACAGATTTTCATTTTAATCTCAAATGAGAGGAAAAAATAGTAAGTACTATCAATCCATTGCACTTTTTCAGTTCTTTAGAAAGCAGTTTCCTAATGCAACTCAAAATACCAAATATTTATCTTATTCATCAAAAATTTTCTTTTCTGAAGTATTTTTCCTTTCTATGCTATCTTTACCTCTAGAGTTTATTTTCCCATTGTAACTGAAAATCTTTACCACTCCTGTCATGCAAGCTGGCAACTATGATATTATGTGTAAATTTTAACTGTTTTTCACATCCAGTCAATTCCTAAATCCATCAGTTTTTAAAAGACCATCTTTCCTGTTCACCCAGCATTCCAGCTCACTCTTGTGAACTATGAAACATGCATTTGCCACCTGTCTGAGTACCTTGCCTCATACTTCCTGCATTTATTTCATCCGACAGTTGGTTTGTCCACCTTTCCACAAGCTAGAGCTATACAAAATGCTTTAGAAAAACTATTTATTAGTTTTTCCTCTCCAAAGTTCTAAAAATATGTAAGACAATATTCTTATCCAATAACATTTTAAATAGTATTTACAATGTACCTTCTTTCTCATCTTTTTGAATTTTTCTCATTATAGTAAGAGTACCCTTTTACATCAATTGCTCATATCATTGTCCCTTCCAGATTTCACATATTTCACATGTCCTGTACTTATAATACCTCTTCTGTCTCAACTCATACAAACAGAAACACTTCTTATTCCTACACTAACATGTTCTGCAGGAAAGTCAACAGTAAAGGGCATCTGACCTAACCAGTGTAAATAACAGGAAAAAAAATCTTCAAATGCACATGCATTTTTATGTAACAAGTTTGACTTCTCTTTGTCTAATGTTTGTAATCTATAAACCCCATTTTTCAGCATCCTTATAAAAGTGGTAGTCATGTGAATACAAGCCAATAATTCACTCATGAATCTCTGCTGACATCATAAAATGCACGTAGTGCAACTTCAGTGATTTATGAATGCCAGCAGTTCCCTGAGAATGTGCTCAGATGGGTACTTATTTTGGAATCTTACTGTTATTTTTTAGCTTTTAGCCTTCTGCATTTTATAAACGAGTCTTTTTTTCTTTTCTTTTTTTTTTCCATATAAATGCCTCTTTTATCCCGTAACAACTGTGAAAACTTATGTAGCGTCAATGACTTCACATTCATGTTATAAGGTGCCATATAGAATGATTTTAATAAAAAAACTTTAGCAAAGTAATTAAACAATTCAGATTTATCCACACTGTATTGCTTTGGGTCCTTGGGTTTGTTTGGGTTTTAGGGAAACACATTTTTTTCTTCAAAGATGAGCCACTCAAGTTTATAGAATCATAGAATCACAGAATAGTTAGGGTTGGAAAGGACCTTAAGATCATCCAGTTCCAACCCCGCTGCCATGGTGTCATGGTTTAAGTGCATTCATTAGCTCAAACCCACGCAGCCTGCTTGCTCACTCCCTCCACCCCTTCCTCCCCCCTTGCTCTCGGAGGGATAGGAAGGAGGATCGAAAGAATGTAACTCTCACAGGTTGAGATAAGAGCAGCTCAGCAACTAAGGTGTAACACAAACCACTGCTGCTACCACCAATAATAATACTGATAAGGTAAATAACAAGGGAAGAGAATACAACCGCTCACCACCCAACCCGACCGAGCAGAGAGCTAGCCTCCTAGCTAGGCTGCTCCTATCTGTCTATAGAGTGCTTCATCCACAGATTTCTCTTGATCAGGCGGTCTGTAACAGATCCCCACAATAATGTCTACTGTCGCTGTTCTCCCTTTAACCCTGACCCACAAACTCTCTATTGCCTGCTCACCTGTCTCCAGAAAGAGTTCCATACTCTCCAGGCTATCCCTAACATAAATAGCAACTCCCCCTTCCCCTCTGCCAGGCCTGTCTTTTCTAAAGAGCCTGTAACCTTCCATTCCAACACCCCAGTCATAGGAGCCATCCCACCATGTTTCTGTGATGCCAATTATATTATACCCCCGAGATGTGCACACATCTCTAATTCCTCTTGTTTGTTCCCCATGCTATGGGTGTTTGTATAGAGGCATCTGAGCTGAGATCCAAATCAAACTGGCTCATTGGCTGGAGTGGCTGGAATATCTCTACATTGCTCCGAGTATTTATTATAGTTGCTAGCAACTGACTGTGTGTGTTGGGATGGAATGATGCCCCCTTCCCCCAACACATCTAGTTTAAAGCATCCTTGACCAGTCTGGCAAGCCTCCTACCAAAACCGCTCCTCCCCTTCTTTGTCAGACCAGCTCCACCAGCCCCCAGTAGACCTGGCCTACTAAATTGAGTCCCATGTTCTTGATGCCCAAACTCCTGACTATGACACCACTGTTCTAACCATTTATTAACTTGGCCAATCCTCCTAGCCTTTTTAGGGTCCTCCCCTGTATCCTGGAGAATTGATGAAAAGACAATCTGAGCTCCAGAGCCCGGACCCACCTCTCCCAGGGCTCTGTACTCCTTCTTTATGTTCTCCGGGCTACTGTTATCTATGTCACTAGCATCCACATGGATCACTAGAAGTGGGTGATAGTCAGTGGGACTTACTAGAGCAGGCAGCCTCTCTGCGACATCCCTGATCTGTGCCCCTGGTAGGCAACACACGTCCCTTGAGACTGGCTCAGGCCAACAGATGGGTGCCTCTGTTCCTTTCAGAGTCCTCTACTACTACAACCCGCTGCTTTTTCCTGGCAGCACCAGTAGAGATCTTCTTTAGCAGTGCGTCAGACTGTTGTTACTGGTGCAAGTGTGTTTCCTCAATATCCTATTAGTGTACAGGAGAGGCATTTCTTTATCAGGAAGATAACGAACTTAACTCAGGGCTTTTTCAGAGCCTGAGTTTTTCTCAGCATGAGAGTTTTATGGATTTTTGTACTGATTGGCAATGTGTGGCTACTGTCCTTCTTGCAAGGAGTTGGTGGCAGAGAGATTTCTCACTACCCTAGATGAATCTCATATCAACTTATCCAAAAGAATTTTGATAGCTTTGAAGGCCACCGAGAGACAAGACAGAAAGTGGAAGAGCAAGTTTTCATAACTTGCTTTCCAGGCTTCCACAGTAATGATTTTCACATCTAGGATACTATGTGGAGAGAGGTTTTTTACCCGGATATTCCCTGTATCTGTAGAGGAAATAAAAGGGCTAATTGCATAAGCAAAATACCTAAGAAAACATGTCTCAGAGAGCATCAAATTGTTGCTAATAGGGGTTAGGCAGAGCTTTAATCAACAATGCCATTTTACATGGTACCACACTTTTCCTACTAATCCCTCTCCATACTGCTGCAGTGCTAACAAACTGGGCATACCAGATAGGTGTGCAGACCTATTTGATTGAGATGAAGGTGTGTTAAAGACATCTGCCATGTACTCCATTACCCATTGTAGGCCTATCTTCAAAGAATTAGGATGCAAACTCCCATTGAATTTTCATCTGTAGTCATAAAATAAATTTTTCTCTTCGATATTTAACTGTATTTTGTTAGCTGTCAAATGTTCAATAGAAAGCACTATAATTAGGTCTGCAGTTTATGATGTGTGATTTCACAGACTGAGCTAAAGTAGCAGAATTTTTGATATTTGATTTTACCTTTGAAAAAAGCATGATCTGAAAAGCTGCTTGTGTAGTTACCTTGTGTACTACAAGGTCCTGCCTGTAACAAGTAGCAATAAGTTCTCCAGCAGTCTAGAATTGCAATTATTTCCACTTGTCCACTTGCATATGGCTTGCATATGTTTATTTTCATGCCTTTATTGACTTTATCAATGAAGTATTCCTTTCTTTTGCTTACTTCATAAGTTTGTATACTAGAAACTGAAAGTGAATGCACTTGGTTAAGTTTCTATTTGACATAAACTTCACCTCTTTCACCTGTTTGGTAATAAAAAATACAGGCCTTTCAGTGAATTAGAAAAAATTGATTCTTCCCTTCCTTAAACACTTTGATTGTCCTAATAGGCAACTTGTTCCATGATTTTGATTTTTTTCCCCTTGTAATTGATTTTTAAATACATTATAATGTGGGATTTTTTCAATAATAGCTTTATTCCAGCAGTTTCACACTTGCTATTTATATGGGAGCTTAAAGAACGTTCAGTACTTTTTTATTGTATTATAAATTACTATGTACTTGCTCACCAGACAGCAGCAGAAATTGCCCAGAGATCATAAGCAAAGCTCTGTGGTTAGCAGTATCTCTTCATAGAGTTCAGCTCAGCAGTTACTGCACCCCCAAGGCTGCATCATTTTCCCTTCTTCCTCCGTTGGTGAGAATTGCTGATACTTTATTTACCTCATGGATTTGAGCCTGACCTTTCTTCTCACTAGCCCTGCCTGCAGAAGCAGGGCTGCACTGTGTGGAGCAAACTGTCGTGGGAAGAGAGGAAAATTAATTTGTAGAGGTCCCATGTTTTCTCAGTTCAGGGCTAGAAAGGAAGGGCAAAAGTAAAAGTGAAAAGGGGAGGCTGAAACTGGTATATGCCAGTGGTATTTCTAACCATGTGTGCGCTTTTTCTTTATTTAATAATTCAAAGGAACAAAACTAAAAATCACAAAACTTAAGTCCAGTGCTGAAATAGCAAGCTATAAATAAGAAAAAAAGAACCGTCTTTTCTAATTCTTGCCTGAGAACAAGCAAAACTCTGCAAGCTGCTTTCACCAAAAACACATTTATCCTGCATACTTCGAGTTGCCAAGCCCAATCTCCTCACCAAATGTTGTTGCAATGTCAGAGCAGGCTCGCTGGTTAGACAAAGGCACTGAAAAAGGGGGCTCTCAAAGTCAGCAGGGAGATTAGCGAGGATGCGTTCTGCTCTCAAGCTTCATTCAGAAGATGCCATCCTGTCTTGCAGAACAAGAATAGCTTTCAAGTGATATTATTTTGCCTGACTTTAAAATCTGACCATCTTCACTGTTCTTTTACTTGATTTCCACTGTCCTCTAGCCAGTTCTATAAGACTGATAGGGAAACTCACTCACTTTTATTTTTCCTACCAGATAAGAAATATGCCCTGAGGAAGCAGTAAGAAGAATGTACAGGTGTATGGAAATGAGTGTACAAAAATAGCAGGGAAGGAATGTTGCCCTGAGAATTTCAGCATTTCTTGAATGCTGAGCTAATAACTTCAGCTACAGAATAGCAAGTTATTCTGTAAATTTGAACGTATAGACAGCAGGAGATTCCCTGAAGGTACCTCTATCTGAGCTTCTTGCAGATTGCAGACTTATTACACATCATTCATATTTTTACCAAAAGCAATTAGGTGCTGTTTAGAATGTGTAAGTGCTTCATTTTTGCTTGTCTGTAGGTAGAAGAAGCAAATGCTCCATACTGACTGTATGCAGGAAAAGTCTTATTGAAAATGACTGGGAACTCAGAACAAAGGGAGAGAGATTAAACCGTGTAGTTTTTGTCTATACAAGGCTTTTTGAGGAGCTCTGTGCTAAGGACAGTTTTTAAGAAACACAGATTGAAGCAGGCATATATATGTTAAATGACATTTCACAGTTCTACATTATCAAAAGTCATCCTGCCCCACCACATGCCAAAAAGCTGTGGAGGGTTTCCCAATGTTGCAAACCCTGTTTAATAAATTTTATCCTGGGTTGACTTAATTTTTCTTCCTCCACCGTTAGTTAAAATAGCCAAGTTACAAACCCCTGAATCATTTTATAACAGAAACATTGACATAATCTTTACTGTAGAAGCATGTCTGGCATAGTGGCAATATCAGTGTTGATGACAGATGTCATTAGTTTAATGACTGCACTTATCTATTGTCATGTTTAAGTGAGGTTACTTAATGGTTAGTTAATGGTTACTTACTAAATCTACTTTCCTTAATGGCTAGAATTAAGAAACTATGTCACATCTATGTTAACCTTATTACCTGTAATTTATAATAAGGAACCTATAACTTGAATAATTACTCGTACCTAATATACCATTAACTAAAAATTGATCAAGACTTAGTAAAGTCTATTTGTGATTTCCAGATTGGCTTATCATCTCTGTTTTGTCCCTCACATGAAATTTCATTAATGTTTTATATTTAATTTGGCTGAAATTATCTGCATTGAGCAGTCATTTGATTTGTGTACTGTGATGATAAAGCAAACTTGTAAATGGATAATATAGGTAGTATGCTCAAATATTTGCATATTGTTTTTTCTGCAAGTGCTGCTTTATTTTAGGAATGTGATTCTGAGTCCACTGAAATTATTGGTAAGGTAATACACAGCTTCAATGAGAATTAAATCTCTCCTTAACTATGATTGCTGACAGTTCCTACCACTTTCTTTCTCCTTTTAGTCCTCTTTGAAGTACAGTTATAGTTTTAAAACGTTTTATTAAATATATCAAATTTTCTTTTATAATTACTCATTTCTGTATTTTATTTTAAATTTTAAGTGGGACAAATAATATTTTAAGTATGGAGAAAGACAACTTACAAGGTAGGAATGAATTTGTAACTGACAAAGAGGATTGGGGCAAACATAGCCCATTCCTAGGCAGACAAACACCCATTTATTCTAGGCTAATTCCAGACTGCTTTCCCTTTCTAAATTTTACTTCAATGGCATGTAAAAAAATAAAAGATCCATGCCATGATATGAACCTCAGCCATACCTCTCTCAGATATATCTAATGTTAAACTTTCCTGCCTTTACTTCCCCCTTAAATTCAAGATGGAAAATATAGGAGCTGCATCTGTTCGTCATGAATTCAAGGACTTTGATCAGGGTTATATTCGATAAGAAGGACAGTCACCAGGATAGCTCTGCTCTCACATTGAGCCTGCATGCAGGCTTGTGGGAGCTCACCAAGTGTCAATGCTTGAATATTGTTGACACCAAATTTTGTTCACAGCTCTTGAAACACATTAATTTACTTAAAAGCATTTTTTTTCCTCTCCAATAGCTCACTGAAGTTGAAGATATCCTTCCCATGTCCTTTTTCTTCCTTTCTCCTTTAACTAGAAAATCAGTCTCTTTTAAGGACTTGGCTCTGCATAGAATTGTCTACCAGCAAAAGAAAGGTTATGTTTTGGGTATATCAAATTTATTTTGCCATAGATTTTCCTTAAAATCTGTCTCTTCACTGCTTTTTAACACTTTCTGAAACTTCCGTATTGAAAATATACCAAGAATACATTATATACAAAAAAAAAGACAATAAAATGTCATTAAAACATAAATTTTTAAAACCAAGTTCATAAAACATTTTACCTTGTGTATTTATATTACTAAATGAATTCCCCTGTATCTTCACCAGCTGTAGTTAAGAAGGGAAAAAAAGCATCGATGGAAAAGAGAAGGAATGTGTAGCTAACTCCTTAATGTCTCTGAACCACAAGAAAAAAAAAAAAAGAGCAACATTCATCATTCCACAAGAAAAAGTAGAAATGTATGAAATCAGTCTCTGAAGAATTTTATAAACTGCAGTTTTCAATAGATTTCATCACATAAGCTGAAAAGCTGATGCAGAGGCAAGTTTCTGTTTGTTGTTGGTTAGGATGTTTTCTTCACCCGTTGTTACTGTTCATTTACAAAGGATAGAACACATGTGGAGAATCAAGTAAATTATGCTTCTCTTAACATGAAGAAGATATTATCTATAAATTTTCACCATATGCTTTAAATGGAAGGTTAACATTTCATATGAAGAAATATTCTGAATTAAACTTTCTCCTGTAGTGAAGAGTACATGATTGTCCCTGAGTTTAACACCAGACTGAAGGGTTTAGTCACACTGCCCTTTCCCCATATTTTAATGGGAAGTTTGTCTGAAGCACCAGGTATCCTACTAAATTACCTCTTTATGTAACATTATTAATGTAGACTGATTTTTTCATCCGTGAACTGGGAAATTAAAAATATATTAATACCAAAGCCTTCATGATAACTGCATTGATGGACAACACATAGTTTATATTTAATCACCTCTTATTCAGAACATGTCATAATCATCCATCACGGCAGCAAGAAAATTGTCCAGCCTAACTCCTACGCTGAATGTAGAAATGAAAATATAATAGAGGAAAAAAGTTCAAGGGGAAAACTCATTGCATAATTGATGTCATGGACTGGTGATCTTACAGGAGATGACGTCTGTGTTCTGCACTGAGATACTTTATTCAAGCATAGATACCTGTGTCAAGATGTATAGAAGTTGCATATCAGCCATGTCATGTTAAGCCTCTCGTATAAAAAACCATGGGTTAATTCTCATAAAGCATGCAATTTCATTGAATAACATAAACCATCATGTATCTGATGTTTTTATGTTTTTATTTTTCTCCTGACTTCTTCCAGATCCAAGTATCTGTTTTAAAATTCTCAATAGAAAAGAAGGCTGCTACTTGTTATTTAGGAAAGACTTTAAATCATTGTCTTTATTTCAATCACACCTCTCAGTTTCTTGTCTATTTGGATCAATATGTCTGACCATTCACCTAATCTACCTATATCCACCTAAAACTTTGGTCCAACCTAATTCACCTGTCTGATACTATCACTGGTTAAAGGGAGACAAGCAATTCCATGTAGGTGGCATGATTTGGTCTCTAGAGACTCCTAATTTTAAAATAGTGAAAGTGAAGTTAAATGATGCCAACTTTGTGTGACACTAAACAGTGTGAGTTCAAGCGTAAACCAGCGCAGATTTTACCCAGGACAACCGTTACTCTGATTTCTTAGAGTAAAGGTTTCATCTGCCTCTCCTGCTCTCATATCTCATCCCCCAGGAAAGCACCATGTTAGAGCTGGAAACCGAACCTAATGTCAGGAGGGGGATACAGTCTGTTTCCCCCTTCTCCCTTAGTATTTTATTTAATGTACTGGCCAAAGTAGATCTCACAAATAGCTCTGATTTGCTTTAAAGCAGCCCTGACCAGCATTCCTCAAGTGCATTCAGTGACTATAATCTATTTTGTGTATTTCTGAGAGTTTTGTAGATGTAGATGACTGGCTGTAATTTATTCAGTTCATGAGTACATTGCCATGTAATATATTATAAGCATTAGAAATTACTTTTTTTTTGTTCTCTTCTCCTTGACAATGAGTTTTCTGTGGCATGTTCATTCTCTGTCCTCTAACAGTCTTTTTACTTTCCTAATTATGGCCTTGTTGCCAGCCTTTTCTAAGCAAAGCAGAGTTCACTTCATTTAGCTTACTATCGAGCTGATAATTAGCCCTGTATTTTTTGTTACGAGCTGCAGTCTTTTATTTGCTGTGGTTATTTCATCCTCATCAGTAACCACTTTATCAGCACCGGGCCCAGTGTTACGCTTATAAGAACTGGCTACTTCAGAACTTCAAAGATCTCAGTGAACAATGATATGAGTCATGAATGCTACAAATACTTCATTAACAGCACAGTAAAAAGAATCATAAAGTCACCGGTCTAGCAAATTTATGTGCAGGAACTTCCATGAGCTTAAGTGAGTATGTCCACACTTCTGTAGCTGTCTGTATGCTGCCATCAATTAGAGATTTGGGGAGGAAACTATGGCGGTTACACTGTCGTGATTTCTACAATTTCTGAATTTAAAAAAGGAAAAGTAACAGAGATGTCAATGATCTCAGCAAGTAGAAGTATAGAATAGATAAGGAAGTTCAAACTTCTTGATCTGTTAATATTTCATTTTGCTGATCGTGTAACAAATTTGTACCCCAAATGTGAGTTCTTCCATCAACTGCAGTGCAAATTATTTCTTTTCTTTCCCTCTCTCTTTTTATAAAGCATATACCTTATCGAGACTCTGAAACCTTCCACTCATTTTAGAAATCATGGACCTTTCTGACTAATTTCCTGTGCCACACTATAATTATTTTAATTCTACATTGCTGGAGAGAATTTGAAAACAGGATTTCTTTAGAACAAAATTAACTTATATAATGAGTGAAAAGATAAATCATATTAGTTTAATTAAAGTATATTAAAATTTTTGTTGAATATGAATAAAAAATCAGCCACAATGAAAGCAGGTTTCTCATAAAGAGAAAATTTATGGAGATTTATGAAATTTTAGGAACTTGTAAAATTCCATTACTTAACATCTCTATTAAAGATCTTTGCAAGCATACATAATGAAAAACCTAATAAAAGATTTAATAAATGGACTTCTGTTTAAAGTCACATTGATTCAATATGAGAAAAGGATCTGGAAGTTAATTTAGATGAAACAGATAATCAGCAGTTAAAATAAAATTAGTCTTTTTTACTGGATTACTAAAATACTCAAAACAAGCAAACGCTACTTTAAAATGCTTGTAAAAATCAGTCCAGTATTGACTTTTTAAACATTTATTTTACTTCTTCTGACCATGCACTACCTGAAAATATATTATGGGTAGACAATTCTTATTTAATAGGAATTTTCACCTAAAACTGAACACATAGAGAGGCTACCCATCAGTGAGGATGATTTACCTGTCAGGACTGTTTGGGCTAATGCGCACTATTTCAGGGTTTCCTTGTTGTCTACCAGTAATCTGCTTTCTCCTAGATCTGCACTTTGACTAGAAGCTAAGAACTTCATGAATGATTGTTTAATTTTTAATTTATGATATGTCCTGTAAAATGGGGCCATGGTTCATATATCAGTTCTCCTGCCGCATAAAAAGGTAGTATCAGCATTGTTGTATTACTACTCTTATGCCTGAATCATTTCCTGGTGCTTCAGCTGTTTTTCACTGTTCACTTATTTCAGAATTCTCCTGATGCATAGGGAATGTTAGCTGGTGATTTTGAACTAGATTGTGTACTTTACTATTCCTTTTTGCTCCAGTGAAGTGCCTCCAGTCTGCTTTCTTTGTCATGGTGATCTAAAGTAGTGGAGTCTGCAGTTTCTATCACTTTTTGCTAAGACATGTAAGATATGGACATGAAGCTGGTGGATGACCTGACAGTATAGTTCTGTCAGAACTTCAAAAAGGTGCTAAAAATCTTATGTCTGGATGAGGCTGTCTTCTAGAGTTTTATTGTTATTTGTAATGATATGGTGTTTATTTTTAGTAAAATGTATTTCCCATATCTTCCTCTGATCACTTATTGCAATATATATGATCCAATGTCATTAATCTTGCTGTTTGATTTAAAAGAACTGGACTACCCTTCCAGATGCCTCCAGAGAAACTTCACTCTCTCTGGTACACATGTATGACAACATATAACAATTGCTTTCTTTAGGAAGTTTGTCTCACTCCCCTCTGCTTCCCAGCCCTGAGCTGGGTCCAGCATCCAATTTAGCAACTGTTTATCTTGGTAACAAATATATGAAGAAAAATTAAAATAGCGATCTAGTGATGTTAAGGTACACTTCCTTTCTTTCATGTAAGGCGAGTATGTCATTTTTGCTTTAAGGTTTACAACTGTTCAATTATGGTATGTCAAAATCCATGTGACAGAAATGATTAATCAGTAAAGATCCTGAAACAGACAAACCCTTTCATTCCAACAGATCCTAAAATGCTTTGAAATTGTGAATTTTTGAGGTGGTTGAGACATAAAGACATAATGGAGAAAAACTATAATTAAGCAGACATACATAATTCAAACAGCCTTTTTGAACATTGTGTTGAGATACACTGAATCTTGCTTTGCTGTTAAATCATAGAAAGCATCCTTTGGCTGGCTTGATCAGTGCCATACAGCCAATACGCATTCATGGAAAATGGAAATAATCCACTCCACATAGAATAAATAAAATATAGAATAAAGAATGCAAAGATATGTAGCAAAATACTCTGGCAAGCCATCCTAGATGAGGCAAAACATTAGGTCTAGATCTAAAACCTGAAAGCATTTACAGAAGGAAGGCCAGGCTGTGGAATAAAGAGAAAAGAAACCTCCATTATTGCCATTTCAGTATTTAAAGGGTTTAACTTGCCTTCTGCCTCTGCCTTCAGGCAGCTGCTTCAGCTGGCCAAGGGTATTTGTCTCCCTATTGTCTAGAGAAGGCATTGGTGGAGAAATCTGAAACATCTGTTGTTTGTCCTTCTACATTCTATTATTTAGAACACCATATTAAATTAATGTGTAAATATATTAAAAAAACATAATCTCAAGGACTAAGCCCAGGAAGTAACAGCACAAGTGATGGCAATAATAATACAGTGCTCTGAGCTAGTCTACTAAAAAAAAGCAATAATAAAATATTTCTGAGCACACAGTACGAGCATGAGTTCATAACCTAATTACATCCCTTATTATTGTACGTCCTTATATTATATGTTGCTCTTATCTCATGTTATGTGCTTTTTAGGCTGAGGTGGGAGTAGCATAAATATTTGACCTCCAAGCACCCTCCCAGTGAATTAAATCCCTTCTTTAGAGGGCAGAAGGAGATGACTAATTACCTTTCTGAAGACCTTCATATCCATTCTGGAGTTAGGAGCTATTTGCTCCTATTCCCTTGTTATTTGCTGAGGGTGAGCCTTAAATGGTTGATTTGCTAAGCTGGAGTTTGAAAATTCTTGCAGAGGTTCACAGTCCATTTCATATACCAGATGGCTTCAAGAAAGACAATGTTATTAACACTGTTGCTGGACAAAAAGAAAAACCAAACCAAACCAAAACAAATCCACTGCAGTTAAGTTTAACAAATGGAGTAATTACAGTAGCCTGGCAGCACTGAATGCCTGTGTGTTCTCTTGATGTGAACAGTGTTTTAGAAATTTTTGAATATGATCTCCAAGAAAGAAGGAGGGAAACAAAATATGCATAAAGCACGACATTATATATTACATGATATATTCAGAATGATAAAGCTGAAATAGAATGTCTTGAATAAGTTAGAAGCAATATATTAGAATAATTTATTTCACAAAATGTTGAGACTGTTCTGTTCAAAATAGAAGTAAATGTCAACTTCCAGGATTGCTATGGACTATAAACTCCTTTTTTTTTACTTGATACAGTGCTCAGAGCTCCTGAAATTTGAAGCTGTCTTTAAGCGAAGATGCACAAGAACAGCAATGATTTTTTTCAGTGCTAAGAATCTCCATAGGAAATTAAAATTATGTTTCTAGTCTTATTTCCCTCTTATTTATGACTTGGAAAACTATCAACATGATTTTCTGAGATCATGTTGATTATGTTTGGTAACACTACACTAATGGATGATCAATCCCATGCTAAAAGGTGGTATTTGTTTTATATTTACTCTCAGAAGCAAGATAATAAAAATATTTGCAAGTGTAGGAAGATTTATCATATGTATTTCCTGAAGAAATATTTTTATCACAGGATTGCCCATCACAGTTTCTTAAATATTAGCAAATTATTAAACATTTTGTATTTTACCTCAAACCATGGAGCTTTTTCAAGCTTTTTGAAAGGCATTTGAAAATTATAAGAAAAAGAAAGAAGGAAAAGAAGAGAGATAATTGCCATGGGTTTTCTTAGCCTTACTTAAAAGAGCAAAGGGGGGAGAAGGTGTCTGACAGATTGGAGTGGCTCAGGGGATTGATAATGGGCTATGGAGTTATATACCTCTAGGTCACCATTTTAATCTGGAGTGCTGCTAATTAAAGACTTAGCACACTCTGATATTTGTATTTTAAAGATCTATAAACTTCTCTGGGCTTCTTGGTTAATGACTTGAATTAAATTGGTTGTGAAAAGGAATGTCTGTCCTAAAGGGACTTTACTGAAAACTGAAGAATTTATTTTTCAGTGTAATAGTAATAGTGTTGTAAGGTACAGAACAAAAATACTTCTGCTCTTAATATACGAATTGAACTGATGAGGGAATTATTTGTTCACAAGCAGAGGTGACTAGGAAAACCCTAGAATATTTATAGGCACCTAATGTTACCTGTCCAGTTACTTTTCCCCCTGCTTTCTTTCTATAATATTAAAATTTCATTTGCACAAAATTCTTACACATATTCTAGTAACATAATGCTGAATATGGAAACAGAATCCAAGCAAAAAGCAGGTAGAAGAGACTGGAAGAAAATTGTGAACAGGCAAATACCTTCTGGGAAAACGAGAGAAAAACAGGCACTGGGAGAAACTGAGAATCCCTGCATTCTCAGTCCTAACTTATTTTAGGCTAGTGCTGTATCTTAGGGAGTATTGAAAGTTTAATGTAAAAACAAAGGAAGATTTTGTCAAACAGGAAAAGTTGAAGAAAGAGGAAACTGTATTATTTTAATTGCCTTAGACCTCCAAGTAATTAGCAACCCAACCTTGCATACAATTACAAAGTTGCCTCTGGTTACACAGATGACTGAGTTCACAACGCATTTCAAACGTGTTTTGATGTACAACAATGCTGAATTGAGAAATTTCTTAGATAAACTATTATAACAGCACTTCTTCACTTGTATTTTATGCCACTAACTACACATTTGATAGCAAAAAGTATCATCTCTCTGTTGGAACGTGTCTACTTTTGTGAAGAAATTTCAGGATTTGACAGAGGATCATCCTGTATCCTCTTTAATCCCCTGGGAATACCAAGTCTCTCATATTTCAGAAGCTTATTGAAATGACATGTTTAACTGAAAAGGAACAAAATGAATATGACTTTTCAAGTAATGAATACCATAAGGCCTGAATAACAGAATAGAACTTATTTCATTTCCACTTTCTAGAGGATGGAACAGAACCTAAATGACAAAAATGGGAATTTCAAGAACTGATAGATTTCAAGTTTTTCTTCTGCAGAAAAGGGGAGAGGGAGAAGGGATATGAAGACAGGGACATGTGCCTCTAAGCTTTTCTTCGTTTCTCTAAAATGTTCTATTTCTTAGTCAGCAAAAGTTTACTAGAAATGTATACTTCTGGCGGGTTAACCAAATGCAGAACACTTTTACTGCAATTGAAATACTGCTCTAGTTAACAAGAAATGCCCTCCAAAATTTCCTGTTGTAGTTTCCTCAAGAGTCTGCATTAGTCTTGTCTATGTTTTACTAAATTGCTCAAAAAAATTATTAAAAATGTTCTTTCTCTTGTCTCAAGTTTAACTCTTTCATTCACTTGCTCTGAAGTTTGCAGTCACAACCTGCTTCACAGATACCGATTCTGTAACTGCTACTCTTTATCACTAATTTTCATTTACTGATGCTAACGTTATTGCAGTCTTTTCAGACATGTTTTTTGAAGCATGAACATCTTTAAACAGCTTTGCTAGTTCTTGATCCTTAACTTCTGGGGACAGATTTTGACTGCTCCTGAAAATGGTGAAACACACTACAGTTCTTACTATCTTCAGCTTCACCATGTAGAAAACAATCAGGAGCATCTACCATATGCCCTATCTAGTCAAATTTGCTCTGCCAAAAATGAAAAAATAAACTTATTTTCTTTCAAATATTTCTTGTTTCTTTTCAGGGTATCCAGGCAGAACCTGCCACAGTGAGGAATGAAGGCAACATGTTCTTCTCTCCCCATGTCCAGCTGGAACCAGCCTCTGGACTCTTCTTTTTGTCAGGTCATATCTTCCCATCATGACACCAGATGGTACATTTGTTTTCCTCTTACATTTTTTCCCCAACTCTGTAAAAGGAGCCCAATGTAATATTCTATTATTTTAGTGTGAGAGCTCTCTCTAGTGGTAAGGATATTATTTTTCTTTATGTTTGAGTTGTAAAATATCCCCAAAAGCTACTCTTTCATACTGAATTGAATCTGGCTTTTTTCCACACTCTAAGCATTGATACTTCATGAACATAGACAGGTATTTTAAAATAATTTCCTAAATTTTCATTTCACATTTATGTTTTTGTACTAACATAGCTAATGTTTTCAACTTAAACCTGTAAGTTTTGTTTCTGTCGACATCACAAAAACTGGAGCCTGTAGCTGTTTTCAGCTTCTAATCTAAGATATTCAGTTATGGAGAATTAGAGGACACTGAGAGTACAGGTTGACATCCTTGTGAATCTTCATGGGAAAATACAGAGTGATTAGGTTTGAAAATAACCTTCATATTAGGATAAGCAGGGGGGTCTGCTAAGATTTTTCACTAGAGGTGTAATTAAGGTCAGGAGAAAGATTTCAGATGAATAAAAATGACCTTTTATAACAGTGGCTGTTGATAGGTAGACTAGAACTTCTCAAAAAAAATATTAGGAGAATACTCAAGTCCTATTACAGAAAAATGTTAACCAAACATAAAATAAGGGAGGATACCAAAATGGGAGAGTGTTGCAAAGAAACAATGAAAAAATTATATCCAGCCCTTATAAACAGTCAGAATCTGTATGTTTTAAAGTGCACCTAATGAGACATCTGATCACCTCGTTTGGGAGCAAAACAATTTAGAAACTATATTACTCAAAACAAGTATAACAACTGAGGGAAAAAAGTCAGTGTTTCATTTTTTCCCCTTCACATTTTAAGTTTCTCTTTTAAAATTGAGAAAAATGAAACTAAACCCAAAGAATATGTTTAAAGCGTAAACAAAATAGTTTTAGTTGTAAAAAATAGTTATTCTGAAATAACCTTCTTCACAAAATTTTGGTTGAGGAAGCAGGTTAACATGCAATCATGTGAATAGTTTGATGTAAAATGTCATTTTGAATAACATCTGAATTAAACTTAGGTGCTGGTGTATCTAATTTAAACTTTGGACTTGATTAAAATTAGTGTGGTCTTATTCAAATAATCCTCTACAATAGCAGTTGACTGGAAAATTGCCTGAATATCAAACTGAAATTTAGCTCCACACACAAAATAAAATCACTCCCAAACCCTCAATAGCACTGCTAAGGTATGTATGCAGTGGTAAAGTTAAATTTATTACTAGTAAGTAAATCTGAGTGACATATTCTCCCTGATGACAGTAAATTAAGGCGTTTTTATCTGCAAATCACCTCAGATATTCCAATGACGAGCAAGTACTTGCAGGTTCGTTTCTGCTTATCCTTGCTGACTCAAATTATTCTGAAGCCACCAGCATTTCTAAAAGCAGGACACATTGATTTCCTCATTATATTAGGAAACAGCAAGTTAAGCAAATTTCAGAAGTCTTTTCAAACTCCAGAGTCTGTTCAGAAGTGATAAGACAAGACATCATATTTGACTCTGTAAGCTATTGTGTGAAGACAGTTCTCAGCAAAAGTAATTCTGTCCTAAGGAAAAAGAAAAAAAAAAAGGGAGGTAGGGGAAAAGGAAAAAAAAAGATAAAAGAAAGAAAAACTATTTCCCTCTTCCAGCTGGAAGGGGAAGGAGAGGATAAAATCTTCAAGTTGTAATTCATGTACTGCTACTGCTTTATTTGCTTTTCTGTATGCAGAGGAAACAGAGAATTTTGTATGCTAAAATTGACTTTTACACTGAAACCCACCATGCAAAATTGTCCTAACCTCAGCTGTACCTATCAAAGGCATACAGGCGAAATAAAAAAAAAGAAAGAAATTTTATGATCACGATGGCAAATTACTCCTTTTTACAAAAGAAAAAGGCAATGATTTTTCCCAGAAAAAAATTCTGAAGCGGCATGCATGAAAATCACTTCAACACGCAAAATCTTTCTGCATTTCTCCAACAAATGGACTATTTTATTATATATTCCCTAGTGGGCTCAAAATAATTGCTACTTGTATCACATAACGATAACTAGCTATATTTAGATACTATATTGCTAATACAAAGTAAATACTTGATACCACTTACTGCACTGGACTAAATAGTATTATTCAGGTAGTAAGTGTGTGGTACTTCCGATTTCAGTATATGGTAACTATAACATATGGAGATTACTGTAGAAATTTTAATGAAGATTTGTGCAATCGCATCTTAAACATTTACTTGAATGATCAGAGAGCAACTTGTCTTGCTGTGGGCTTTTTGTGACTTCTGTATAGAGAAGGAAATGTTATCTGCAGCATTTACAGTGTCATTTTATAACCTCCCACAAAAGATTCTTAATAATATCATATGGAGAAAAATTCTGCTTAACAGCATAGTGTGTGCAAACACAAAAAGAGCAAGGTACATGCAAAACATGGCTGACAATTAGCAAATTATTCCAGAGGGAATAATGCAGTTGTCTAAGCATCATTCCTGCAATAGCTCATCTTGTAAAACAGATGTTAAAAACCTTCTGGTTAAAACAAACTGACCTTTTGGACTAGATAAGTTCAAAAAACATCTATTTCTCTCGATCTTTGGATGAGTCCTCGCTCCTTGAAAAAACAGCGCACATTCATTCACACATGCAGCTGGCTAACTCAATTTCAATTTTAATAGACAAAGACATCCACCTTATCAGTTTACATTGATTTGTTGGAAAAAAAGGGTGTGCTGCTCTGAAGTGCCAAAGATCAACAGAATACAAGGTTGTATAGAGGTAAAGTGATCTTATTTCATATTTGACAAGACACAAGTGTAGTTTAGCTAAACCAGTTAGTTATACGGACTTCAGGTACACTGACCTCTGCTCCTTTGGCATGTGCTATGTACAGCAGTGAAATGTCTCCCACAGTATTAGCTGTGGGGAAAGAGTGCTGAGTTGACAAGGAGGTCAGTCAACTTTTAACGCTAGAAATCTTAACAGGCAGGGTAACCAAGAAACAACGGTACCTGAGCTGCAACATGTTTCACCTACTCACACCTACACAGCCTCTAAATCTTAAGGGTGCAGTTTTAAAGGCTGAAAATGCCAATGGCTGGTAAAACATCACGGTTACTTACAGAGCTATAAATTAAAAGGCGGCTATGAGTGATCTGAAAGGTCAAAAGAATAAAAAATTGAGGTCTTTGGAGAGCCGTATGTTTTTGATCTGTAGGGGAGATTCTGCACCTTAAGCAAAAAAAGGCCAAACTTGTCATTAATACGCTTTTCTTTGTCAAACTGGTCTTTCATTTCCAATTAGTGATTTTTGGGGATGCTTGAACAATTAAAAATTTATTAATACTTACTTTCTTTGCAGAGCAGAATATGCACAAAGACTTCAGAGATTTCATAGAATTTAGTTTACTGATAACTTAAAAAGTTTACAAAATTGATATACTAACAATGCAAAGGGACAAAACTAAAGTGCAGAGTTATAAAATTCTAACGAAAACAGCAGTGAAGTTCATTTTGCTCCATTTTATTGCTCAAAATGTGCACTTTCCTGAAGGGTTGCTTTTTCCAAGTGCCTTTTTTTTTTTTTAGATGTATGCAGATTTCAAAATTGGTTTTACTTTTAGCAAACCACGATTCATCCTGAAGTATTTTTCTTTTTCTATCAAAATGTTTTGATCCAAGTCTAAAATATTTATTATATGCGTATGACTGACTTTAATCATCTTTATACATCTTCATTCAACTGACTCATTAGCTATTAAAAAACTAAATGGCTCTCTGGGCAGGTTCTTCACTCCTAATGAAGCAAAAGAGGATTGAGTACTAGTTTCGATACCATTACCTAGTAGCTTCACAAAGCCATTTTTGTCCCACCTGATTATATTATTTTTTATTGCGTTATATTATATTTCTGCATGCAAATTTCCAGGGTTTATGATCTTTTGTATTATACACTCTATTTCATTATTTCTATCTATTTTTCTTATTTAGGTGCAACTTCAACTTTTTGAATGACATCTTCCTGATTCTAAGGTTATGCTTAGCTTTGCTGTTTAGTTATGCTGGCTTCCTTCTACTCCTTCTTAAGTCTTTACGAATAACTGTTTTGAACTGATACTGTGCTCCCACTATGGCATCCTTCAGTAACATCAAAACTAAATGTAGGAATTTAGTTACCTTAACTGTCTTTTCACCTTCTGCATTTTCACATTATTCCTCTTAGTGAAGTTTAACTAACCTGAGATTTATTCCTTTGCTTCTCCAGGAGTGTGCAATATGGGTCAGTTGTTATAGTTGTTCTGGGGTGGTCCTTTGTCCATGAGGCTTTGACCAAGTCCTGCACATCGCTCTGAATCAAGTCCAGGGCTACAGTTTTCTTCTGGGCCTGTTATCAGGCCACTCTGTGGTAGTACCTAAAAATGTAATCTCTGATTCACATTCCAGTGTGACATTTGACCAGTCAACATGAGAGTTACTGCAGTCACCCAATATGGTTCCATTTTCTGCCATTGTTATCTTGTTTCTCGCAGCGTATCCCATCTTGGTCAGGCAATTGGTAATACAGACCCCGTGCTATATTTGTCCTTTTTGGGTTTGCCATTAGAATTCATAAAAATTCTGTGCTACTTATTCTTTCCTTTGCTTTGATATTAAGGCATTTCAGCACATAATAAAGATCTGCTGACAGCAAAATTATCTGTCTCTCCTGTGTATTTTATATCATGATATCACAGTGTACTGTTTGCTGTCTTTCTTCATGAAGTTTTCTGATGATCTAGTACATTGACAACTTCATTCAAGGCTAGATATTAAAATTTCTTCATCTTCATTTACGTTTCTAGCATTTGTAGAAAAATACATTCATGCTGGAAATGATTACTGATTTTGATTTGAAAAAGCAGTATGAATTGGGCTGGTTACTTTATCTTCCTAATTTGATTAGGTGTCCTAGCAGCAGGTAGTGAGCTACTTAAAACTGGTACAGATAGCCAAAAATAAATTCCAATTTTAACTCAATAGTAAAAGTCATAAAAAAAGTTTTCTAAACCCAACTCAATTGCACTTCCTGGTGTCTTCCTCTCAAATGGTTGCATATTATATGCTAAAATCAACAAACCTATCAATCTACTAAGCATCCAAAACTTTAAAAAAGAAAAGGTAAAGCTAAGAAAGAAATACTTTACCCAATAGGATATATATTATTATTATCTGATCTAGGCTACTCCTAACATGTAATTAAAGTCCAAATCATGAGATGCCAGTGCCCATAATTGTTCTGCATGTCTTTCAGATGTCTGCCTTATCAGTTCACTATTGATCTTTACAGAAACTGAGTTAAGAAGAGAATTATCTTCACTCCTTAAGTAGGACATGGCTGTCAGGAGGGAAAATAAAGTAAATAAAATGGAAAAGAAAAGAAATATTGGAATAAATTTAGGGAGGAAATTTCATTCTTTTATTTCATCCTCTAAATACTCAGAAAGCATTTCTATTTTAAGGCAATCTGGGAGTTTTAGCTCTGTTTGTAGATTTTTATATCTTATTAGAAAGTATAAAAAAATCATAAACGTATAAATACGTATCTATGCACATGCATATATTTCAGTTATATAAATAAATATAGATAACTGTTGAAAAAAGCAGGAAAGGGCTTCTGATGTGCAGTATAGAATTCTTCAGAAAGTAAAAACCTGAAATAGAAATCACCTGGCCAGGGGAACTCCATCTGCATCACAAACACAAGCCCTGGTATTCAGGAGAGACACTGTGATCAGCAGTACATGGGAAAATATCACTTTAAAGGGGAAGAAGGCAAGAGACTTTGCAGGGAGCTGGGGAGGAGGAGGGGAGAAGGAGAGAGAATTTAAGGGATTCGTGAAATCAGTTTTAGTAAAAGCCTGAATGTCTGCAAAAATCTGTCCTTAAATTATCTGTGCTCTTGACTATGCAACATATGCATCCTGAAGACGTGCATCTAGAAGCACATCGATTATTTCAATCTCCATATCTTTACAACATATTATTTAATTGTTTAGACAGTCTCACATAAAATTGCTATGCATTATGGACAGGAATACTTACTGGTGCTTTCTCTAAAGAGCATGAATCATGCTATTCTCCTGATAATTCAAGTAAAGGTTGTTTTTGTAGAATTAGATTACATAAAATACTGTTATATATACAATTTATAACTGGTTTTACTCAGTTTAATGGCTAGCATGACTGTAAGTAGGTATGGATATTGTTCTATACAGAGGGTATTTCACTCCTCTAGCCTGGAATCTCCCTCACTGTTTTGTATAAGTCCAGAAGTCTTCTTTCAAAGGAGTTATTGATGTTTTCTAGCCTCATTGGGTCCCTGCCATCTGCTGCCTTGATGACTTTGCAGTGAAGGCTGAGTGATTTAGGATACTTCTTGGCAGTATCAAAGATTTTCTTTTAACTTCCTTGTTTTGTGCTCTGCTCTATTGATGAATCCCTCTTGCTTTGCCTCGTCAATTGTATCTCCTAATCAAAGTCCCTGCACTACACTTATTCACTTGTGAAAGTATATTTCCTTGATTTTAGCACTTCTCTCTCTTTCACAATGCCACATCCCTCATACATTATCCATGCTTATTCTATGTACCTTATTTTTGATCTTGACAGATGACAGCCTATTTTCAGAACCATGTTTCTAATCCTTTCCAGCATTAATAATATTATTAGTTTCCTTTTTGATAATATCTCAGATTGCTTATAAACAACTGCCCAGTAGTTATAATATATCATACAAACATACTCTGTCCTGTTTTTCTTGTAGTTTATATTTTATGCAGATATAATATTTAACTTGCTATTTCAGCAAGCTATAAAGCATTTGTACAACCATCGTTGAAACACCAGTTCTACCCTAGAGTAAAATGGACTAAGCACATGGAATAATAGCATATATAAACAAGTGCTATGTGGGGCTTGTCCAGTTCCTGGGTTTGCTTGTTTGCTTGCTTGCTTTTAACCTTGAATGGGAGACGGGTAAAGGCTAGGGAGAAATAAAGAATGACAATACAGCCATTTCTTTAAATCACAGAGGAGTTCCCATTGGTTTTTGTAAATTTGCATTTCAGTTGTGAAGTGTTTTAATATACTGCATTATTATTTATACTAATTTTATTATACATGAAAATATTCTAGTATAAATGTGCTTTTCACTAAGGGAGAAAAAAGAGAGAAAAAAACATATGAAGTCTTCAACTAAATGACACATACAGTTTTATGTATTACCTAAAAATTTAAATAACACATTTTAAAACAATATCTTCACAATATTTTATGGTCTCAAAGCTTTTCTTCTCCCTTTTCCTCCTCATGCCACCATAGTGTTCAAAGACAACATTGAGACAGAAGCCTCAATTAAATTGAAGTCTCTAGTATAACTGGGAAAAAGGAACTTTTCTCAAGTATTCCATATTGAAATATTTTAGAGACCCCTTTTCAAAAATGGCAAAACCTAATAGAACCAGAAGACACCGAAAAGAATTATCAGATGTACAGAAAACGTTTTTTTTCTCTGAAAAGGAGTAAGAATTAAGTTTGGTTTATTTGAGAGCAGGACACACAGGATATATATGACAAGTCTTCAGAAGTGTGAAAAACTCCAGTGGGGGCAAATAGGAATAAAATTTTATCTTTGTTCTCTTTAGACAAAAGTGAGAGGTAAGGATTTTAAATCACAGCAAGGAAGATCTATATTGAACATTGCAAAGAAAAGCATCTAGCAGCAGAACAATTCAACACCACAGCCAGGATCTTGGGAGGGACCAAAATGCGTATTACTGAAAAGGTTTTAAAAAGAAACATCTGTCAGGAAAGGTTTGGTTTATGCGATGATCTTTCTCGTGGGTCAAAAATAAAAAAAGGCATGGTTTTGTTTTTTTTTTTTACGGGTTACCTTTATTTGATTCTGTGAATACAGAATGAGTAATTTACTTCTCAATCTTCTGCTAAAACAACTGAATGTAATTAATAAAACAGCAGATAGACTCAATTACATCACCCTGGCAACTGAGAATACTGTGGGACCGCTCAAGCAGAGAAGGTAACATGCCTGTCTTACCTGCTGCATTGCTGTATATATTCTTGAAATTCTGAAAATGATGATCGCTTCCACAGAACTAGCAGCAGATAACTGCAAGGATCAAGAGAAGATTTGTGGCAGGATTATCTGTAATACAAAATGTGTAGGTAGGAATATGGTTCTTAGCTCTGGTACCAAAAGTGATCCAAGGAAGCTATCAGAAAAAGTAACTTCAGTGAATTATAAAGCAGTCAACCCAGAAGGGAAAAATAATGAAGACTCAAAACCCCTATAAAAATGGTAAGGAAAGAGATACTCAAATGAATCTCAAAGGGATCTGCAGTGTAGTCATGTAAACAACATCAGTATACTTCATTCTTACGCCATGTCAGAAAAAGTTTTAAATCAATCAGGTTTTTGAAATAACTTTGATTTGTAAAACTAATGAATGGAAATCTAAAATGTCATTTGTTTTAGAATATAATTGAAAACCATATTTATTAAAATGTCAGCATGTAACAGCTATTAGTTTTGCTACTTCTGTATATGATTTTATTTCCTCTACTCAGCTAAAAGGTAAATATTTGTCTTACATAGTGCTATATGTATGCTATTTGTATCCTTGTAACAGTGCTGAGGAAGAGTTGCTCTATATCTAGTAAGGGCTCATCTAGCCAAGTATCTTGTGTTTTGTAATTCGTAGGAGTGTATGCTTAGGATTAGCATATAAAACACAGCCAAAGACAGAGCAATGTTTTCCTCCCAGTATGCTTCCTTTGTTTTCATCGAATTTCTGCCTGAAAGAATTCCTAACACTTCCGTTTACAAGACTTTCACAGATTTTTCTTTTAAGAATTTGCATAATTACTTTTTTAAACTATTCAAGCTATGGTATCAAGAATATATTGTGATAAAATGTTCCATGGTATAATTGAGTGACACTGAAAGAGAAAACCATTTAATTTAATGTCTACCTGACAATTTCATACAAATCACCTCCGTCCCCTTGATCTCTGTTGGGAAAACAGTGACTAAATAATTTCCTAAGTAGACTCTTCATGTTTCTAACTTCTTTCCTCTAGTCATCTCATATTCTTAGTCACCTCTTCCCAGGCTGAGTCTGAGACTTTCAAGAGTGAGTTTACTATTCCCTGACATGAAAAAATGGGATTCGCTATCTTTGGTCATCCTCTTCATCTTTCACTTTATCTTTTTCAATCTACTATTTCATTTTGTGTGATGTGAGAATCACAGGTATTCCTGTGTTCCTGTGATAGAGCATCACAGTATTACACATTCTCTTTAAAATAGAAGAAAATTTCCACTAGGAAACTGCTCTGTGCCAGTGCAGAAAGGTTGTGCAGGAGCACGTTAGTAGCTCTTGCTATGCAGTGACTGTTAAAGAATAAATAAAAAATTGAAGTATTTAGACCTGTAATATCAGTTGCCCATCCATGTGTATAAAAGCTGTCAGAATGCAAAACCAATTGCATTTCTTGAGGTAATAACACCTCCTAATCCAAATCACGTGCAAAATATTATAAGTAATTGATTTTTTTTTCCTACTACTTCCCATTATGTTCTCATTCTTTCAGAAATACTGAGCATCTGTTTCCAGCTACTATCTATACACTACTGTAGATACCAGTGTAGCTTTTGACCTTCTTGTGCAGGACTGACTGCAACAAACCTGCTTTGGGAATAAAATATTATTAAGCACAAACAAGGCTACATATGTCTGGGGAAAAATAAGTAAAGAGAGAGAAAAAAGCCCCACTCTTCTTTTCTTTTTTTTTTTCTGAAACTTTGAAAGAAGTTTGTTTCAGTTTTAGCTGAAAGCCTCTCTTGGTTATTGATTTGTTCAGGCTCATTTCCTAAATCTAAATTTCAGTTTCTGGTTTTCTTTATATTAAATTGCACCAATTTTTTGCTTAGAAGACCCTGTCTATTTTCTTGAGTTTGCATGTCTACTTCTGTTCTGGTAAAAGATTCTGTAGGAACAGCACAATTTATCTGAAGTAGTTCTGTAGATATTCTCTTTCTCCTGCTAATTTAGTAAGTTCATTTTTCTCTTAATGTTTTGTTCTTACTTCGGCTAATCTCCACTCTTCATAATTTTAGAAACATGAGCTATGTCTCTGTGAAGTCTCCTCTTCTTAAATGAGAAAAAAAAGCTGAACTTCTTTAATCTTGCTTCATAACTAGTTTTCATTTTGCTTCTTTCACTGGCACTCCTCTCATGCAATTATATTCACTCTTTCTTCTTAAGTGCAGATGCAAATTAGGATAAAGTCAGTGGGGATTTTTCTCCCCCTGGTTTTTATTCCTAGCAATTTGCATTAACTAGATATCGCTACTTTTCTCTCTCTATGACTCAGAATGAAACATATACTGTACCTTAAATTAGAAAAATGTAATCTCTAACAACCAAAGTACAGTACTTAAATGACCTTAATCCCTATTTTTGCATTTCATATAGCAACTGTTCCTTTCACACAGCTTCACCCAGGAACTTGGATATCTGGCTGTCAGATATCCTTTTCAAAAGCATGCATGTTTTCATAGCCAAACTTTTATAGTCAAAGTTTCCAGTGATAACCTGTACAGCACTCAGATTTTATTTAGATTACAGACATCTCTTCCCTAATTTCTTAGTTCTTTGCTTTAATTTTTTACTTACACCAAAACTAACAAGGTTCATATAACCTTATTCACTACTAGCACTGTATTGAATACATGTGCAGAATAAATGTCTATGAAAAACTATCTGAGACCATTTCATGTTTCAACAGGAAAAAAAAACCACAACAAAACTTCAAAATGCGCAACTGCCATAGTCTAATTCTGTGATGCTCGTGCTTCTAAAACATCTGACAAAGGTTTTGTAACAATCCTTTAAATCCTTAGAAATAATTAAACTTTCTCAAATTTGAAACTTAGCAGAATAAAATCTAGCATTTGAAATTTCATTGAAAGAGAATTGAAGCCTTTACTTATTTACTTACATATCCAGTTTTGAAAATTACTTGATCTGTAGCATATAATTTTTTTCAAAATAAACCTGCTTATATTCTTTCATATAAAAGGCTTCCATCTAATACATTTTTTTTTTTTACTTAAAAAACACAAAACAAAACCGAAAAACTCTGGGGAAAATACAAAACTACTTTTCCAGCAGATTTAAACAATTCCTTCAATTAAACATTTTGGATATGCTCTTTTAAAATCCTTGGGTTTATTTTGATAGTAGCTTAATATTCACCCATTGCTATCTGTTTAGATCATAATTTTAAAAATAAAGAATCCCTCACAAAAAAAAAAAAAAAAGTAAAAATAATCCTAATACTTTTTTTCCTCAGAATATAATTATTAGGCCAAATGCAAACTGCTTGTTTCAGAGAAGTAGTTTTTCCCCTTATATTTAATATATTTAGGAATACAACTTCAAAATTCCCAATAGCAGCTTTTTCCTGTAAAGATAGCTTGAAAATATTCTTCATAAACTTACACTAAGAAGTTAAATATCAAAGGGCAAAAGAGAAAAGTCACAATTTAAAAAACTCTTTAAACTATATGACCAAGGCAGTTTGATCTGTGCTAAATGTTATCAGGTGATGGAAAATTCTGAGAATTCAACTGCTTCCCTGGTTAGGAAAAAATGTCATTTAGATTACTTCTCTCCCTCAGAAATCAGTGGCTTAGGGTGTACAAGCCTAAGGTGATTTAGCTTCCTGTATTCAGGAGAAGTTTTGCCTAGGAAACAATTTTGAAGTTATGATTCTTAATTAAGGCTGAGTCAGGGAGGAACAGCCCCTTGAGTCTTGTGCTATTCTTAAATTATTGAATATCAGCAGAATCTCTCTTGTAGTCATCATAGCACAGTGGATGTAACTGTGGTGTGGGTGGAAAATGGACATTGCTGCAATGATGTAGTCAGCCCTGACATGCCTGGCCTGTGGTACTCAGGATATATTTATATACGACAACCTCCCTTCTTTTTTTAATCAGTTATGACTTTTCCCTCCCTTTGTACCCTGCTCCCCCTTTTCCCTTCAATAATTCTTCAGGTATCTCATGTTAATCCTATTATGGTTGAGGTCTGTTCAGTTGCTGTTTGTAGAGCTGAG
>JANHGB010498500.1:0-71856 GCA_026283785.1 Coracopsis vasa
CCTTACACCCCCCTCCCCCCACTGTGGGCAGGGACACCTTCCAGGTACAAAATTAAAAATCAAATTTAAAAATATAAACAATTTGAAGGATCAGTAGGAGGTACTGGAAGGGAGGGGCTGGAGCACTTAAACCTCCACAGGTAGCTTTACACTTGCTGATTATTTCAACTTCCTGGCACATAACAAAAACAAGATACAGCTCTTAATGAAGTTATCCCCTTGTCAACTGGTTTTTATTAACTGCTTCTGAGTGCTGTTTTACATCTGCCAGATACAAGGGGCTTGGATCAACTTACGTGTCCTTTACTAGCTGTGAGAATGCAAGTAGTTATCATGAGTTATCGCTGCTTAGATCCACAGTAACTTATTAGATGCTCATAATTCAGTCATGCATTTGAGCTCTGACCTTGGGTTACCCATGGTTACATAAATAATCTTAGAGCCACAAGGAGAGGCCAGATTTCTTGGCTCCTGATGTTGTACCCTTATCATGAGGTTATTCTGACTCCACTCAATCAAGTTGTTCCTCCTGAATCAGTGTGAAATTAACATGTGGCATCAGGCAATGTTTTTGGCTGTATTACAAACACATCCTGCATATGCCATGCTTCTATTGAAATACCTTTCTTCTGTTGTGGTGAAGGTTGATAAGGAACTACCCTTTTTTTTTGTGCTGATAGTAATATATCTTTATCATGTGTGGATCTTTAGTGGAGAAGACATAGGTGGTTATTTTCACATCTGTGGATTTACCAGTAATTCAATCAGTGTATTAAAAAGGATGTGGATGGTAAAAAAAATGCAAAAGTAACATTGACTGTATGCTTGAAAAAGGGTGGATCATGCCATAAAGAATGGGCAAGCATGGAGAATGGGCAGTTTGTCGGCAGTTTGTCACAGAGCATCACAGCTGCCCGATAAACAGTCTCAGTGTGCCAGGGAGAGTGCATTTGAAAGAGGGAATATGACTACATTATTGCCTTTATATGCTGCAGGAATCATGTGGATACACATTATTTATGCCTGTATGTGCCATTTCCAGTCGGTGGCCAACTGCACTTCACACTGACTTAAGTACTATAAAATAACAACTGTCACAGCTCATGAGAACCACAGTCCATTCTAACAATATCATAAATCTGTTTACTCGCTGGCCATGAAGCCTAAGGACCACAGAAACACTACATTGCACAGCAGTACTCCCCTGTGAAATAAACAACAAGCCATCCTTCAGTCGATTTTTGTAAGCCATACAATTTTTTTCAAGGCAAATTATACAAATTAGGTATTACAAATATACAAATTAGGTTCAGAAAATATATTGGTGACCTAACACATTCCAGAAACACCGGCTTTTTTCCTCTGAACATGCTTAATGGTTTTACTCCATTTCAAATCTCAAAACCAGCAAGTAAATATGTAAGCATGTACCCAAAATGGTGACTCTGGGATTATTCTGTTGTAAAAGGAAAAAAAAAAATAGCCTCCAAAATTTTATTGCATCAGAAATGTGAATGAACAGCTGTAAGACTGATCTCTTCACAGTTATTTCTTTTATAAGTAAATTAGCAGTATCAGTGAATATTGTAACTTCCTGTGAATATAGCAGTGTCTGAGGGAACATAGCCTGTCATATTTACTAAAGTGATCTGTACAGCTCTATGAATCTAAAGTACACATAAACCAATATTAAAAACTTGGAAGTGTAAAGAACATGATTTATGGCTTGAGGCAGATATAATAGTGGAAAAATTATTTGAGTTAGGTGTTTTCCCTGTACAGGGTTCTCAAATGCATCTTTTATAACACACTGAAACTAATAACATAGCGATGCTGTGTCAGATTTATCTTGTATTTATTGCAAGGCAAGTAATTCTGATGCTTCACTTCTTATGTTTTTGAGAAACTTTTGAGAAGCTTGGATGATTGAACAATAAAGTGTCAAATGGAATTCAAACTAGAGGAATGTAAGATGATGTTCATGGGGTAAAATGGAAAAAAAAGGGCCTAGATTTCACCATTAGCATTAACAGGACCTTGTAGTTGTAGGGAACAGGTCCAGGAAAATACCAGCTCTGTGCTTAGGAGCAGTGAGCAAAGCAAACCAGATTTTAGGAAGGAGTGAACAAAAAAGAGAACCCAATTTATATGCCCCCATATAGATCTATGGTTTACCTATCCCTTGCCTACTGTGGTCAGTTCTGATCCACTTATAGACACTGTTAGAACTGGAAGGGATTTGGAAAATGGCAGCAAGGATAATTAGATTAGGAAGGGTCTGTGCAGGAGGATTGACTGAGCAGATTAACACTCTTCCCCCTTGGGAGAAGTGGCTATGAGTTAGATATGCAGAGGCCTACAGAATCATCAGTGGTAATGATAATGAATAGGGATTGACTGTTCCCTGTCTTTTGGACTACAAGGACCAGTTAGTTCCAAGAAAGTAAAAAAAAAAAATCAGCAGTTCTCCATGCAAGAGAGAAAAAAAAAACCCAACAAATATATGGATAAAAAAATCTTCTCAGAAAAGATACGCAAATTCAGATCCCCTTTTGTAATTGATCTTCACTTCTACTTGGTTAGTTTTATGAAGCCTGGGGATTGTTCAGGGATATCTGAGGTTGTGCTCTCTTTTTCACTTACTCTTATGCAAACTCATACATGCATAAGAATACACACACAGAGTACCTTGTGGTTGCTGTCAGGTCTTCTAGTTATTGTGCAACACTGTACTTTGTGAGTCTAGACGTCCGTGGTGCTGAGCTGTAAGCACAAATACAGCCAGGCATAGCTGTGAGGAGTGCAGACAGATCAAAGTGTGTCCTGTCCTCCTTACCATCCAGAATTGGTGCTTGTTTTGAGAAAACAGCAGAGCAACAGTGAAAAGAGTTCCCAGAGACACAAGTATGTCCTAACCTGGGAATACTGAAACAGGGCTGGAGAAATCCCAGCTCACAGTGTGATAATGCTATGTCAGGAAGGATTTCTAACAACAGATTTTTTGCCCCGCAAGTTTCAGTTACTTATCACAAACTAGACACTTGCAAGAAGTTAATCCTCTTGGCATAGGAGGGACGTCAATGTTTACCAGCCCTGTAGCTAATGATATGCTGGAAGGGCTCAGAATGTTTTTACTCAGCATGGAAAAGCACAGTGGCACAGTAGAGACCTGGAAGTCAGATAGCGAACTTTGCTTTAGATATGCAGCCAGCTAAAGGGAGAGATTCTTTGGAAGTTCTTTCAGGGTGCTACTGCTTGCTCTTAACTGTCCTTTTAAAAGACTCAACCTCAAAGTCATCATCTGGACTAGGGGAAGAAAAAAGCCAACAATGGCTTCTAGAGGGGTTCCCTAGAAGGGATTAGGAGGCTGACTGGAAAGAGTGACAGCCAGCAGTGTCTGCATGCTGGGGGTAGGTATGTAAAATCTTTGACTCTTCCTATCCTTAAGCCTGGAACTATTTGCAGGCATGAGCAAGAGAGACGACTGAGAAACAAAACTAGGCAAGGATCCAGTGATTTCTGGTCACTGACAGTTTTTCTGGTTACTCAGAACAAGACTGATACGATTCAAGAAAAGCCTTGCAAGGTTGGTGATAGCACTATAAGTAACTGTGGGTGTCTTGAAACTCTTCAATAAGAGTGAAGAAATGAGTGATAGCTGCCTTGACTTTTTTTAGTTTAACTGACAGAGAAAGCTTTCCATCAAAAGATTTCTATGCTCTAATTTTTCTTTCCTTGGACAAAGGGTACATGAATTATTTCATGTAGTGGAGGATTTAAATACAATGAATGACTTATGTGGGAGCTTGGGCAGTTCAGAGCCTTATCTCAAGGGCATTGTAAATTGGCCAGAGTTACTTCTGTATAAAGTATGGCGGAAAACTCTCAGGTCATTGCAGGTTGATGGGGCCAGAAGATTTGTGAGTCAGGGGAGCAAGGCTGGGAACTGATAAATCAGCTGAATATCATAGTCAGTCTCTGTCTCATCAGCAGGAGCATATACCTTTATGAACACTGTAATTGTCTGGAAATGCAGGTAGGTGATTACAAGTGTCTCTTACAGCAAGGTTTTAGGAGAATGCATGTGTTAAAGAAGATGAAAAATGGAGATGAGGGTGGCAGTAAATGTAATGAGTGAGAACCTGACATCAAGTGCCCACTGAATACAAGCTGTTCAGGAAGGAGTCTGCCTTCTACCTGCACTTGCCGGTAGCTGTCAGATCAATTAATAGTTAAATCACCTCTTTGGCACTGAACTTTTGTGCTTTAATGGCAAGGGTAGTAATTTTGTCTCCTTTCTGATTGTCTTAGTGGAAAACAGGCATACTTTTCAGTCAGTACAGTTCATGTGGGGTCCATCTAAACAGCAGTAGGGGCAGGTTTGCTCCAGTAGCTTTGTTGTTGGGCTTCCAGAACCTATTCTGAGCAGAGGAGACTGCTCTCAGGTGCCCTCATCTGGCTCCTTAGAAGTATACAGATGTCCTTCAGCATCTGTCTTCTACAAAGAGCCAGCAAAACCAACCAATTCCAGCCTGAATGCTTTCCTTGGCAGCAGAGTCTAAGGGTGGAAGGTGTTGTATGTGGGTGTACAGCTGGCTGGGAATAGATATAGAAAAGTCACAGAGATTTGGAGGTTTTTTTTCAAAAGGTAATATCTCTGAAAAACTGGATTTTGTATTTTAAAGAAATTTGTGTGAAATAAAAAGGAAGATTGTTTAATCCTTAGTTTTATTATAAACTGATGCGTTTCCTGAGGGAAGTAGATTTCCGTCTATAAAAATTAATAGCTTTCCTTAGTACTTCAACAATGAAAAGAGAATTATCCTCAGTACTTCCAGACTTGTGCCCTAGTCCAATGAGAGATTAAAACTAGATTCTCAGCATATTTGCATACACAACTCTGTGTGCTCCTAGTATTTTGCCAATCCTGTTCTGTTTAAGAGGACCATTTGAATGAATCGAGTTGTTTGCTAAGGCTGTAACCTAGGAGTTGATCCAAAACAAGGAAGTAGTCCAAACATTCCCGAACTTTCTGGCAAGACCAGTTTCAAAACTTTGTGGAATCAAGGGTATGACCTGGCAGCTGGTGGGAACAGCAACTGAGCGTTCAGCAGCAAACTCTTCAAACATCTCAGGCACAGCTTTACTGCCAACTCTGCTTATCAACTTCAGAGCTATCATACCTTTGAAAGACAATGGACCACACATGGATTTAGAATGCTGAAAGGTAACACTGAAAAAATGGATTTCTTCCCAATCCCGTGATGCAGATGCACACTTCAAGATTCACCTTCACACACATGCAGAACACACAGTGCATCAGCCCAGGCTTCAGCAGCGTCCTCAGACTATAAAGACCCTCAGTCTGAGCTGTGCCAGCACTGTCTTGAATGTACTCCAAGGAGATGGGTTAGAAATGGAGTTGCACTGCCTTCCTGCTCCTGAAGATCAGCCAGACCTTGGCACACTTGAAAGCAATTAGGGAAAACAAAACAAAACAAAAAGCAGGTTAATGTAACATTCCTGAGAGCCTAGCATAGGCCATTTATTGTCTGAATTAACCTTTGACACCATTTTTTGGTACAGTTGCTGTTGCCCTACTGAGACAGCATGTTTTTTAATCTTCTCTGTGAGGAGAATCTACGATCAAATGTTTGCTGAGCCAGGCCAAAAGCAAAGAGAAGGGAAAACAAGAATGTATTCCTGGAGGGTGAGGTAAGAGTCAACCTAGGGCATCCTGTCTCTGAAACACTTAGAGCAGAAGCTGCTACAGTGAGGAATAAACCTGGCATGCCTTTAGGTACAGACAACCGACTCTGCCTGCATTTTGATCTTTTCTGTCTGTGGCAGCTAAAATCAACATGGCATAAGAAAGGCAATGAATCAGGAGCTTAACTAATTACTGAGTCTCTGCTGGCAAACCCCACAGTCTCCATAGTGGTGCTGTGCTGCTGCCACGTCTGAAAAATGGAAACTGCCAGAAGTGCTCATGTCTTATGTTAGCAAAAAGGTTATTGATGTAACTGTATGAAACTGGAGGAGAAACAGGAGAGGAGGGTGGGTGGCATGCTGCTTTCTTGTGTCCAGACACATTTATATTGGCAAAAGAATATCAGCTTTCAAAGCGAAGTTGAAAACTGAAGGAGGATAAGAATTAAAACACACACCATTTGCTGGTGAGGTTTTTATGATCAAAACCACCACATTTTGTTGCAGATTGAATGGGCAATTTTAGGTCTCATATGCGTTCTTTCAAAGTAATTATCCGGTTACTAACTGCGCAATTTAAAATCTGGAGATAATATATTACATGCCCTGCAGAAAGTCTGAAAGACTGAAATTCCAGGAAAGCAGCATTTTTAGTGTTTTACCACTGGATGGAGACAGCACTCCAAAACTTGCGAGTAATTACTAAAGGGACTGTAATGAAATCCCTTGCTATAAAGAGATTGAATAGATTAGTAGACACTGCAGCAACAAACAGTGGAACAGCAGCTAGATTTATGGCAGAAAATGCATGGAAGGAACATCCTTTAGATTTGTGCTTGAGCTATTTTTATGGTGAGAAAAGAAGAGACATAATTTAAAAAAATTAATTCCACTTCTCTCTCTACACAAAGCTAAGGTGACACAAACCAGCAAGAAACAAGGGAAGATATCATGAAGCTTTCTATGATCCTCTTTGTGTTCCCCCAGGTCACAGTGTATTTTTCCTGACAGAGGATAGTTCAGCTTTGTGGGTCTGGCCTTGAGGATTTGGTGCTGCTGGTAATAGCTGAGGTTGCTCCAGCAATGGTGCCAGTGGATGTCTTGTTTGCTGTGGAGATGCTTCCATCACTCAAGGACAGCAGGGAGGAAGTCACTGGGGGGGAAGCAGCAGCAGAAGCAGTTCCCACCAGTCTGTATGTTGGTAGGAAGTTCTTCAGAAATCACTGCAATTCAGGGGTGAGAGTACAGATGGGGGGAAGCCTGCCCTACCAGGGTTCATTTCCTGGCATGTTAAGGCATTTTTACACATTTTTTTCCCTCTTTGCATGTGTGTGTCTGTGTGCATGCTTGAGAGAGGGAAGTAGGGAAGGCCTGCAGTGGTTTTTAGCCCAGCCTCTTATGTAATCACACTGTGCTTCTCTCTTGCCAGCAATAACTTTTGATTTTGTTCGATGACTTAAAGACAAATTAAATGAATTCAAAGATACTTATATCCTTATAAATTCTGTGGAAATAGCCAGCCAGATAGGCTGGAGATTCTTAAAGTGCCCTAACTAAAGGGAAGATTGAAGCATGAGCTCAATACATTGAAGAGCCCACTCTGCAGAGAGCTCTTATAAGTACCCTTTCCCTGGCAGAGGCTTTAATCAGGGTTTGCAGCCAACCACAAGATAAGAAAAGCATAGGCGACCAGACTTCATCATTCAACAAGCACTAGAACTTTTTCTTGAAAGCAGTTAATGTAAAAGTTGACCTACTCCATTACTGTCTTTCCTCTGCTTCCAGGTCGCAGAGTCTGTACAGAGTTTAAAAGCTAAGAATTTTCACAAATAAAAGCAGTGACAGAGAAAATCGCATCCACTGAGGCTGATTTTTTCATGTATCTGCTTGTTATATTCAGGAGATGTATTTTCAGACAGCTCTGTCATTGCATAGTAGTTAGCAGAGTGAAGCTCTTTGGGGAAAGGGCATGGGGAAAGGAGGCTGAACGTGAGTGTGTGACAGCTGCTGATGTGTGCCTGTCACTTGTGTTCCCAAAATACATTATCAGTTGGATTAATTATATGCTGATTTACTTGCAGATGTCTTAAGTTTTTTCCCAAACCAGGGTTTCAAATGCAATTCCTTTGCTTGCAGCCATGTTTGATGTTGATCTTCAGGAATAGTTCCTTAAAGGTATTTAAGTGTTGTATGCCTGGATGAAATTCTCTGCCTAACTTCACCATACAGGATCTCCAGGGAGACATCTGGTGCTGAAATAAGCCAGCCATTTTGATGAGCAGAGTCCTAAACTATTACAGAGAAAGGCACAGTGTTTAGGCATAAGGGGGTGCTGATCTTCTGTAGGTAGGATTTGTTTGTAGTGATAGACAGATGTTTGCAAGCATATGCCTTGTTATTTACTTATTTGACTGCTCAGCTATTGGGTACATACCCACTTCATCTGTTATTCATCTGGCATTCTGTTGTTTGCAGAAAAAGGTGAATACAGAAAGTCTCAAAAACTAGCTTTCCCTCACTACATTTTGGGAGCACTCTGACTTGCTTAGATTAAAGGGAACCAGACTCAGTTTTCCTGCCCACCATATTTTTTGCTGGTTTTGAGGAAAGCCCTGATGTGGGAGCTGGTCTGGGAGGGGATATTCTATTGCATGGCCAATCAGTGTGGAATGATAGACTGTGGCTTTAGTCAGGGGCAATAAACTTTGTTTCAGAGAAGAAGACCTCTGAGGAAAGAAATATGTCAAAAGCCAAATTCTCCTTTAGGTGCTTGATATTGGAACAAGAAGATTTACTGGATGGAATTGAGAGGCTAGATTTAAACATGGGAAACAGAAGGAGAGGCAGGCCAGGAACATTAGGAGTGTGTGCTTATAGTGGTGATGAGCATAGGTGTGCTGTAGATACACTAGAAAAATTAAGTACATGGCTGGTAGAAGTAATACCAAAGCAGCACAGGCTCAGCCCTTGGTGATGGCAAGATATGACCTGCAAAATAGCATAGGAGCTTGTGGGTTATCCATGCCAATTAACATGGATTTGAATGTTCAACATGTCTTATTTCTCTGTCTTTACTGCTCTCATATTACCTCTGTGATTGTTCTATGGGTGTGTGTTACTTGACCAGTCTATCAGTGTCCTTTTGCACTCTGCTTCAAGCAGCAACTTTCAGCTCCACAGGCACTATATAGGGTGCCACAGAGTGGCCAAACATGCTGGTTTTGCTATGCGGGCTTTCAGATGACAAAGTCCTGGCATCTCTCTGGGTGTGCACTCCACCATCAGTCCAAAAGTGCCAAGGTAGAGCTGAATGTTCGCTCAGTTCTCTGCTGCCGGATGTTCCTTCATGCCAGGCAAGCGTCACAAACCTTCACTCTGACAACTGGCTTTGAAACGGCTTAGTCAGAGGCAAGTTATACTCTGGGTTAACCATGCCATGTACAGGAGAACACATACTTATATACAGGTATGGTTTCTTTGCTGATATATCCCTGTGCTGTAGCACTGGTACAAATGTCACAGATAGCCTTATAAAGTTTCCCTCTTCATAAGGAAGATCAGAGGCCATGTCTATAAAACTTGCCATTCGCTGCTCTTTCTCCTGATGTAGAAAATCTAGCTTGAGGAGGAGGAATTTGTCACTAGCATCATAATCTCCTAACTCATAATGTGGTATTTCAAATCAATCATACCTGATTCCTCCTTAGTTTCTGCTTCTTCCAGCCTGGCCCAGATCCATTGGTTGTGAAAAGCTTCCCAATCTCACCAAATGACCACTCCACATGATTAATCACTCAGGCCACAGCCATAAAGACATCTGCCAGATCCACGGTTGTCCCATACCTTCCAAACAGTCTCAGCCAGGCAGCATGCCAGACTGATTAAAAGGCTTGCTTGCTATGGAAAACAGGAAAATCTCTAATTTTAGTGCTAGGGGAAAAAAAAAAAAGAACAATAAATTTTCACACAGAGAGCTAATCACAGGCTTTCTTAGAGTCTAAGATGCATTCACATGTGCAAACAGATAGAATATCATGAGTTTGCAGGCAATACTGTAGCATATGGACATCAGCCAGACAAGTTGCACCAATTGCCATTTCTGTTCATGTCCTCTCTTGGACCTAGCTACTTAAGCCCATTTTTCATCTCAGTAGTGGAATGGGAGACAGGGAAACCAGGAATATCTGAATTTACTGTTTAAAGCATTCCCAAACAGGAGGATAGGTCCTACTGTTGACATCCAGGGATTTTCTCTTACTTAAAGGCCCTCCTGCTTTGCCTTGCACTGAATCTTCAGGTAATTTATTAAGCAATGTTATCGCTTCAACAGTTTTCTGCATGATGAATGATAAAAACATAGGTCTTGCTGTGCTTAGTGGCCTGTGTAACATGGTAACAGCAGGATAAGGTCCTTCAGAACCTCCGTGAGACAGCAATAGTGAATTCAGATGCCCAAAGAATAAGGTACTTACGGAAATATCCCTGAGAATCCAGTTTTACTACACAAGGGGGTAATATATGTTCTGTTTCAGTTTGAATCAGGAATATAGATCTGATGCATTTGTCAAACTTGCTCTTCTGACTGGGTTTTAGAGTCATACCAAACCTAAAATAACAAATTTTGGGTTGATCTTGAGCCTCCAAAGTGAGTCATTGTCCCTTGAATTGTCCCTAAATTAACTACCGAAGTATATTTCCTAAGCCTACTTTTTCTCTGACTTGGAAGCTTTGCAAGAAAACATCATTCAGTTTTATTGGAATTTTACATGAAAAGTTCATCTTTAAAAAAGCTGATATCAAATTACGAACGCAGCTACATTCTGGAAATGTTTTTGTAAGGAAGTGAGTGGCAGTGTTGAAGGTATATAACCCAAAGAGCAGATGGGATTTTCTTCTTTTTACCCTAGGGAGGTCACTTGCCTCCCTTAAAATAAAGGATTTAAAATTAAAGCAGAGATAAATCTTGAACTGTACCTAGAGAACAGCATATATAAAAAGATCCATAAAGATTATTGTAAAGTGTTTCAGTCTGGCTCACAGCAAATTCCCATGGTTTTTCATGAACCTATTAAATGTTTCATTTGTTAAATATGCCCCTACTCGTATTTAAAACACTAAGATCACATAGGGGGGGTTCCTCTACTTTGCTAAAACTATGAAAAATACAAATGTAGGCACGTTGTCTTGTGCAGTGTAAGATTTCTATCGATGCCTTGTTTGCTTGCTTTATGTTGTTACATTTCACTGGTTGTCATTGCTTCCTGCTGTTGTGTGAGCAATGCAAGGAAACTTGCAGGCAGACTGTGCGCAGGTCCAATGCATGGGAGCAGACCCATGCAGAAGGTAGGTGCAAAGCATCCAGCCCTTTGATAATACTTACCTACTAAAAAGCTTTTCTGTACAGTGAAGCTGAGTGTTTAGTGGTATACTCAAGGGAAGAGGTAAGAGGAGTAGGGTGTGCTCAGCACACGTACGCACAGCTCTGGGACTGCCAGAAGAGAGATCAGACTGGGCATGACCTTGGCTTCCTTAAAGACCTAATTTGTGTAGGCTTTCTGCTAACAAGAGATAATGACAGCTGCTCCTGGGATAAATGGCGAAAAGCACTTTAGGAATGCAACAGTCATTAAACGGTATTTTCTGACTAGTGCCGTTAAATAACCCAGAAGATTTGTAGCAGTATTATCATTTCCACTTGTCACTCAAAATTATGGTGGTGTTATTGCAAAAGAGGAAAAGATTCTGCTGTACTAGCGGCTCATATTTCTGGTGCAGGAAGAGGAATTAAACCACCGAGCTCTACAGTCATTCTGCCTCTGCCCAGGCATGTTGGTATTCAGAGTCCCAGGATGATAAGATGATCTTTTCAGAGATGGTGACACCCTCTCCTTTCCTGACAGAGCCCACTCAGCACAAGGCCCACTCAGAAATGAGTCATTGCTTAAAAACTATTTTTAATTAATCTTCAAAATCCATACACATATTAAAGAACTGCATTCCATTAATGTTACAATTAGTCAAAGCGAGGTAGATAATCAGTGGGGAGCTGCATACAGGAAATACAAATACAGGGAAAACTTGATGTGCCATACTGACAACAGAATTAGAACAGAGTAGTGCCATAGGGAATGCTGCTTCTTGCTTCACCCTGCTCTCTTTACATTGTGTTTTCCATACATTATCTTTTGAAATGAATTTCTAAATAACAGCAGCACAGTCTTTAATTCAGTGATTTTTCTTTACAAAGCAGGAATTAATATTCCAAACTGCAGGTGTTAGTGCTAATTTTGGAAAACATAAGTACCTCATTGAGGGTTGAAGTTTAAGTGGTACCAATAAATCCCATGGTCGCTCTGTTTACAATTTAAAAGGCAAATAAATAGCATTTGCAAAACACTAGTTTTCTTATTGGCAGTATTGGCATCCCATTGCATAATATATACTGTAAAAAAACCAAGTATCTTTATACATGTGCGTGCTTGAACTGTATATATGTATATACACATTTTGTCATGCATTTATAGCAGTTTCATCTCCAGGGTTATTATTCTTTAATGGGTCACAGACACACAGAATGTGATAATTAGGCATGGAAAAAATGATTAGAGAGAGTTCATTCCCTTTGCAACAGAAGGTTATAATGCTTAGTGCAGAATGCGTTTGCTATTAAGTAGGTACCTTAAAACATACCAGAATGGTTTCCCATGTGAAGATGCTGACAGGCTTATTTGGTTTTATCGTTCCTGTGCAGGATCTAGTAATGCAGGGTGGAAGAGCTGTCTGGAGAGGAAGTCATAGTTCAGCACAGTTTTTTTCTTTTCTTTATACTAATTATATCTATTTTATTTTGGCTTGTCTTACCTCCTTTATTGTATTTTTTTCTCTATTTTACTCTATTCTTCTTTCTATTACATACTAAGAATAGAGCAAGATCTCCCTTTTTAAACTTCTATGGAAGGCCTACTACTGTGGAACTGACATTAGAGCTTTATGTTAAGGTTGACCTGTGTGTTTTCAACAATTTAAGAGTGGGACAAAGAGACATGATCAGCAGCAGAGTAAGGCTTTAGAGTAAACCTGACTCAAGGGTCAGCTGAGGTCACTCAGTTGGATACCTTGTCCTGAAAAGGACAAGTGAAACCTCAGGGGAGTAATTGCTACCCTTACCTGAAAGCCACACATGGAGTTTCTCTCATCACAGTTCACCAGCATGTATTGATATTTGCCAAACATAAATTCTGGTCTGCTGAAACGGCCTGGTTGGCGTCAAGAGGCGTGGGTGCTCCTGCTTTCAGTGGAGGACCACAGTGAGCTGTGCTACGAGGCATGTGAGAGACTGTGCCCCATGCCTCCTGGGGAGCAAGTTGCCAGGTGCTCAACTCAAAAACAACCTCTGCTAAAAGAAGAAAGATCCCAGCTTGTCTGAGGCCCCTCAGCTTGCAGGGACTCGAGTGAAGCTGTCAGAAGCACAGAAGCAAATGTCTTGAAGAGGTGAATATGTGGTATTTTGTCTCTGGTTGTATTGTTAGTGGAACCAAAACTCACTTTTTTCCTCTTGATACTGTGTTACTGCATACAAATAACAATTTCTACTCCAAACGTCGTGTGGTTTCTTTGCAAAATCAGTTTATTCTAAAGTTGTTTATATCCATTATTCATATATATGTTGCATTTTCCATTAATTTATTCTCCAAAAGTTGTTTGAGGAAGCCATACCGGATTTCAAGTATAATCTAGGAACAATGTTTTATCTGATTTAATATTTATATTTGAAATTTTTTGAAGGTTTCAAGATTTCCATATAAAGGCTATGTTTTATGTTGTATTATAAATTAAGCTACAGACAAGCTATTGTATGTAATAGTGTGCACAGGATAAATAAAAGTTACTCGTGACAACTGTCTAAAAACCACTGTTACAAACCACAATGTTTGAAATCATACAGATTTAATCTTACATCAGCCAACCCACTCTGGCCAAATACTGAAACAATAAGTACACCAATCAAAATCTGGTGAATAGGAGGACATAATCTTATTGGTATCATTATATCTATAAAATATAATCTGTAATTAGACTGGTGTTGTAGGCATGCACGCAATGTAGGAAACGTGCAATTGTCCTTACTTTGAAGTTATGAAGAATTTTATTTTTAAATATAATGCCTTAGAATTTCAGTCTGTGCAATATGAATCGAAACACAAATTGTATACATTGCACTAAGCCTTGTCTGCAGTAACACAACTGGTGCCATCTGTATTTTTCCAAAACTAGATGGCAGAGGATGTGGTTGCATATCTGTACATTTCAGTGTATTTTGTATGTATACCTAAAATACAGGTACGTTTACCTAAAACTAGGAATTACCTTGTAAGACAGAAGACTGATAGAAGACTGTCAAATTGGAAAATGTAGACAACTGCATTCACTACCAAAACCCGGCGCCCTTCCTAGTGTGTAAATCCCCTACCCCCGAATTCCATCCCAATTCTCTTCCAGCTGTATGTCTCATGTTACATTTTATTCTCTTTGGTGCCTAGGATCACAAGCTGCCTAAGTAGGTGTCACTTTCTATTGACATAAGGTTTTGTGTTTCCTATCTTTGGATGGACACCAAGAAGAAACTATTTTCCTACCTTTCCAGGAAAGGGGTTAGGAAAGACAGAATCTGATTTCCTTCCTGTGCTTGAAACCAGTGGTACAGAGTGAGATTCTATAAGGTTAATGCATATTAGGTTTGCAGTCAATTAATGAAGGACTTCACAGGGTTACAGAACCACTGAGGCTGGAAGACACTTCTGGAGACGGCTTAGTCCAACATCCTGCTTATCGCAGGGTCAGCTACAGCAGGTTTCTCAGGAGCATATTTCAGCTGTTTTTTGAGTAGATCTGACAATGGAGGGTGCACAACCTGTTCCAGTGTTTGACCACTCTCACAATAAAAAGTTTTTCTACGCTTAAATGGAATTTCCTCTATTTCACCTTGTGCCCATTGCCTTTTGTCCTGGGTACCACTATGGAGGATCTGGGCTCCATGTTCTTTGCTGCCCCAATCAGGAATTTATACACATGGATAGGATCTTCCTGAGCCTTCTGCAGGCTGAACAGTCCCAGTTCTATCAGCTTCTCATGTTTATCTGGTGCTCTAAGCCCTTGATGGACTCATCAGTATGTCCATGTCTTTTTTGCACTGGGGAGCTCAGAGTTGGATCCAGTGCTCTAGATGCGTTTCACCAGTGCTGAGCAGAGGGGAAGGATCACTTCCCTCAGTCTGCTGGCAATGCTTCTCCTAATGAAGCCCCAGATGCTGTTGGCCTCCTTTGCCACAAAGGTACAGTGCTGCTTGATGTTCACCTTTGTGTCTGCTGGGGCTTCCAGGTCCTTTTCTGCAAAACCCTTCCCAGATGGTTGGCCCCCAGCCTGTACTGGTTCCTGGGGTTGTGCCTGCCCAAGTGCAGGACTTTACACTTCTCTTTGTTGAACTTCATGAGATTCTTTTTTGCCCAATTCGAAAGGAAGTGTTCAAACTTCACCCTCCTTTCAAGTGATCAAATTGACAGTCAAGGGAAAAAACTCCAAACACCTGAAAATTTGTTGTTCCTGCCAAAGGCGGATTTAAAAATAAACAAGGAAATTCAACCCATCTCTTTAGGATTTACAATAGGATTTACCACGTGTACTTTCCTTCCTAGTGTTAGACTCTGTTGGAGTAAATCCCATTACACTTAATAACTGTACAGATTACAGAGCCTTCTAAAAAAGACTGCTCAGTATTAAATAGCACAATTTGTATACTTTACATGTATGCTGAATCTGAAAATTGACTAAATGATAAGCATTTTTTAAAAGGATTTTTCTATGATCAGCATTGGACTTGGTGTCTCTTGTTAACAAAAATATCATTTTTTTTTCAGTGGAAGAGAAGTGGAAAAAGGTTACTGCCTACATTATATCAGGAGCTGTGAAAGGAAGCTGAATAAATAATCCCTGTGGAGAATCAAATAAGAAGATTATTTTGCTGTACAAAAATCCGGGTTATTTGCACAATGTCTTAAGACAAGGAATTAGAAGAGCAAGATAAAGTTGTTAGGCTGAATCACAGGAGACCTCTAATATGATGTGGTTGGAATTAGTGTAGAGGACACACAACTAAAAGTATCTTGAATGTGTATTTTCATGTAACAAATATTGGCAGTGCCACCTATGTAACACATTACTGTTGGCTTGCACTGCTCTTAGTAACACCCCTACAACTCCAGTGGCTTCAATAACACGTTAGATACTATTTCAAAAACATCAAGCCCTTAATCTTTTTGTTTAGCTTTTTCAATTTAACACAACCCTTCTTTTGTTCCATGTCCTGAGGTTGTAAGTCTCTTTTTTTTCAGTGTACTGATCCAATCTCACTGAACAGAACTGAGAGCAGAATTTGCCTCTAGGTATTTTGTATGCTTAGTCTCATTTTCTGTGTTTCATTTGTAACTACCACTTACAGATTTTCCTTGGTATAATGTTGGTTTATTTCAAGTGAAAATCTTAGAGCTATAACAAACTGAGCATCAGCGTCCCCCCAGACTCTCAACAGTGCGGCTTTCTGTTCAGGAAACTGAATTTAATGATTTGAGTACTGCTGTATTAAAGTAGACCTTCAGCTGCTCATTTTGCATAAGCAAAATTCTCTGTTTTTTTCTATACCAATCTATGTTCTGTTTATAGCAAATACCAAAAAGCCTATTGGGCTGACATATCTTAACAATGCATCATAACTGCTACCTGCAATTTAAAATGCATTTTTGATTAATTTACAGTGTAGTTTTCGCCTTCAGTGACATTTAATGGGCTAGAACAGACCAATGAGTACATGGTGCACAATTTGGTATCTAGGCAAGGGTAATGCAAACACTGAATAAAAATAGAGAATCTAAAATATGGAAAAACTGAACAGAAGGCTTTATTGATGCACATGCTCAATACCGTGTCTCTAGAAAGAGCAGGCACATAAGTAAAATTATTACCTAATTGGCATAGCAGAGGCTTTAGGGAATAGCTCACATGACTGAAATATTGATATTCAGGAGGTTAGCTGGCGCAAGAATTTTGAGCTTATAAAAGGAGGAAAATATATTGGTTTACAGTTAAGAATATATAGTGAAAGAGGAAGCAGAGACATAAACACTCTGTAAAAGGAGAAGAGAATGAGACAACTGTCCTTACAAGTGTCAACTGTGATGAATATTTTAAGGAGGTAGAGCAAAGTTTGTTTTATTAAAACAAACACTTCTCCAAAAAGAGTTGCATATCTCTTGGGGAAGAAGCCCACTGGATAAGCAAGCTGCTTCTACTTTGCTATGCAGGAGAGGCTTCCAGACTGGGTGACAGCCTGTATTTATTTTGAAGCAGCAGCTTTGAGGTGATACAGCACATACTCTTTGAAGACAACTGGAAGTACCTTTCATCCTTCTTTTCAGACACAGGAACTTCTCATACTGCACATGTTCTTGCAACAGTATCAGGTGATGAGTATCATCAGAGGGGCAATCCTAGGCCTGAAGAGCACTGCCAAAGGACAGCTAAAAAGGCATTCCTGGCTGACCTCAAGAAAATGGGTAACGAGTTCAAAGGCCATAGGAGTACCAGAAACTACCAACCAGATGAGCTGTAGGCATAACCAAACCATATGAAAAGCTCTCACAATATGCTGAAAGCAATTTCTTGACACTGGAAAGTAGAAGAAAGTAATTAAAACTATTTATTCTTGATGATGAATAATAGGGAAAAATTAAAAGGGAATTTAAAGATGAAAGGTGCGATTCTTTGGGAAGACTGGAGAAGCAACAAAAGAATAAAGACAGTGGACAGATTTTAAAATGCCAAGTCATAACCTTTCTGCTGAAGGAAGGACAAGGAAAAAGATTTCGGGAGAGTTAGCAGCTTCAGAAAAGGAAGAAATGTGTGCAATGTCTGTGCAAAGGATGGGTAAGAAAACAACTTCACTAGATCATGAATGCTTGCTGGGCCTGAACAAAATGTTGAACTGACAGTCTGATATTGGAGATGAGACCCTGTGTGCACAGCACCAAGAGCGCAGGAACTGAAACACAAGTGTCAGGGGTGTAAAATGTAACAAGAACACACTTTATCAGTACACTCATAGTAAGCGGAAGATGAATAAATAATACCTCCCCCACCTTCCCCCAAGCAGCTAATTGCAGATCATGCTAAAAAGGTGGAAGGAGTTTGGTATACAGCCTGTTGTGGCCATCACGCTGAATGTGTGTCGATCAGACTGTTAATACCATTAACACCAGCGACAGGAAGCCCAGAACAGCAGACTGGTGAAAGAATATGTCAGTGTGTTTGGATAGGTTAGTGTCTTCACATTGAATCAACTTAAAACTTTTTCAAGAGTTCTTCAAGAACAAACAGAAGCAATGTCAAAGCCATTAACTATTATTTTGTAAATTTATTCAGAAAGGATGACATTCCAGAAAGGGCAAACATATTACCTGTCTTTAGCCGTAGTAAAAAAGAAAAAGGAAATTACAGACTAGTCAGCTCAACTTTGATGTCTAGAATGGTTGCAGAAGAAATAATCAAAAAGCTTGGAAAATAACTAAATGACAAATAAGAGCCAGAATGCATTTGTAAAAAGAATAATGTCACAGCAACTAAATTTGTTTCTATGAAGAATAGCGGGCTTTCCAGATAGAATAAAAAACCTCCAACTGTATGCCGGTTGGCTGTCTGTCATATCCTGTTCTCCTAGAAAACCTTAGGCAAAACTGTCTGGATGAAATTGCCATAACATGGAAAAAGGGACTGGGGAAATGTGTCACAAAATACATCAAAAAGTTCCTGGTCAAGGTGAGAAAATATCTGAAATGATGTTTCAAACTGATTTTCCTGTGTTGGTCACTACTTCTATTCATTTAAAGGGTATTTAAAGATTGTTATTATTATATCCACATTATTAAAGGGTATATTTATTTCACATGCAGGTGGTAAGCTAGAAGCAACTGGAAGAACTGTGGTGGACAGTATTTAGAATTCAGAATAACTGGCAGATTGGATACATTGCCTGAAAATACTGAAGGTGCGAATTGACATGAATAAATGCAGTAAGTCAAGGATAGAGCAATAAGAACAGAAAATATGGCCTGTGAGGGAGGAGTTTAGAAAGCTGAGAAGAGATGGTGATGTGGTAACAGTCCTCAAGTATGCAAAGGAGGGTACAAAGAAAAAAGGAATTATGGGTCTCCATGCGTGTCAGTATGAAGAAGAAAGGTGACGGCTTTCAAATGGTTGGAAGGGGATTTCTGCCTGTACATCAGTAAAAAAATCTTGAATTAGCCTTTTTAAGCAGTGGGACTGTTTACAAAGAGGATATTGGACACAGCAACCTTTCGACATTAGAAACATTGGGTATCATTGATCTTGCTTGGACATTTAACAACTTCCAGAAGTCTCTTACACATCTATTTTGCATTAGAGAGCAATCATTAACTATTACCAGATTGCAAATTCATTCTATTTGAGGGCAAATAAAACTTTTTTGAGACGTGTAGTTGTTCAGTTTATTTTAAAAAATGTGCGGTATTCTTTTCTGCATTTTTCTCCCATAACTTTAGCTAGCTCAATTCCTCTGGTTTTACCTGTAGAGAATGAACAAAAGCAAAATAAAACTTGACAGGTATTTCAGATATCTCTAAAAATATTTAAATAACTTTCCACGTATTGATACTTAGTCACTTCACCTAGGAAAACAAATGCTGTAAGTTGTACTCAAAGGGGAACTGCATTTTCAGTTGTGGACAGCTCCCATACAAACATGTGGGTAATGTACTGAACATTAAACCTCCCAGTTGGGGCAGCATGTTTGCTCCTCTATAATCTAAAGCTAGTGGATGGAAAAATGTGTAGATTGACTTGCAATAGGCAGCTGTTCTGCTCAGCTGGTGAGAATATGGAGGAAAAGCACATGCGTGGACAGAAGATGAAGGACATGAGGGAATGCGCATCACCTCTCAGGGCATGATGGTATCCAACTGTAGAGGCCAGTAGCAGAGATCCGTATCATTTTCACTTTGAATATACCCCTGAGTGGGGATTATAGGCTCCTAGGTATATAACAAGGGACACACGCTGCCGCTTCCTGCGACTGAAGTGCTGTAGGGTTGCTGTGCACTAAGGAAGAAGTCAAGAGATAGCTGAGGCAGCTGCAGCACTGCTGAGGGAACTAAAGAGGTTAGATAACAAGGTGATAGAATGATATAGGGAGAAGTTTAGAGTGTAAAGGATAGGCTGAATGACCCAAGCTGTCTTTTCTGACATGATATTTTATAGTGTACTCAGTAGCAATAAAAATAACCACCCAGGAAAGCTTTGCAGTTATTGTCTGTGGTCAGCATCCTCCTCTGAGATCTGCATAGCCAATTTTGACAGACACTCTATTGTTCCTGAATATTCTGAACTCCCAGCAGCATTTACTTGTTCCAGGTGGATCAGATAGCAAAATTTACTGTAAATAATTTTATAATAGGAAAATAAACTAAAAGCATAAGATTACTTTCCTTTTGGTTTTCTTTAGGTCGATAAATTTAGCTTTTTTTCAGAGCTGAATTTTCTCAGTGTAAAGTATGGAATATTTTAAAGGATAAAAATCTTCCAAGGATAAAAGAAGAAATATACAAATGCTCTAATTTTATTTACCATGGACGTAATTTTTGCATGCCTTAACTATAATTTTAAGTATCATAGCACTGTGGATAATAAATATGTTTGCTGTGTTTTGGTGGCTGTACTGGAATATAGTGAATATGGTAATCTCTGGAGTCAAATTACTCCTATTTCCACGAATATCATAACTGTATAATTTTTATTAAGTAATGTTTGCACAAAAATTGTGTACTTTTCATTGTTTTTTACAGGCATTTTTGTAGTTGTATATTGAAGTGAGCAAATAGAATGAAATATGCTCCTGTCTCCCAGTGACTAGGGTCAAAGAGATAAAATAAGACTAAAATAAGTTGAGATAAAGTGCAAGGACGGCAGTCAAGTCTCACCAATCAAGAGAGAATGGTTTAGTTACTCTCTTCCTTTGGATCTTTTGCTTGTTACTTACACATATTTTACCACTTTTAACTGCTGTTGCAGATAGTAGGCTTCTGTGATGAGCTTCTGTGATAAACAACCTTTAAACATCTTTGCATCAGTACACCTGAACATCTGCTGCAGTTGATGAAATAAAATTAACTCAAACTCCATTTCATTTCCTGCTTTGGGGGCTGCCTTATCCAACTCAACAGCTTTGCCATAGACAAGGCTTAGAAAAATTCAGAGCTATTTTGAAGGTATTCCAAACTGCTGTCATCTGTCACTACTCGTATATTCTGTGCCTTTATTTAATTTCAAAGACCTTCAATCCCACTATTAATTTTTTGTTTGTTTGTTTTGATTTTTTGGTGTGTTTTTTTGTTTGCTTTGGGGTTTTTTGGTTGTTTTTTTTTTGTTTGTTTGTTTGTTTTTAAATAAAAACATAGATAAAGAAGTGTTTGACACATTTTGCCTGAAAAGAAGCGTTTTTCTTGGTACTGTGATCTGGTTTAGTCAGCTGCTTTAGTAGGTGCAGGAGGGTTAAACGTCCTAAGTGGCCAGCAGGCAGAAGATAAAATTAAAACTCTGCTTGATGTCTCTTGCTATCACGTCAATGATGAAATGAAGTGCCTATTAAGCTCATGAAAGTGTCGGAAGATTGAGGCTAGCAGGCTCTGGGGCTGCTGTGTAGGCATATCGTCCCTGCCTGTAGGAACTAAAGGGAGCAGTCACTTGTTACCTATGCAAGCCTTGCATCTCTGATCGCTGCCTTATGTGCTGATCACTCACCAGAAACACTGGCAATGACAAGCCTGCAGCTGATCACCAACCACTGACTTGTTTCTGTTAGCCCTGACTGCAGAGTCACAGCTGATGTTGCATTAGTTAACATATCCCCTCAAGTCATGTTCTTGTACAGCTCATTAGGCACTCGCCAGCTTTTTATATTGACTGAGACTCATGCTGCCAAATGCATCTGCAGTTTGTAACATGCTTGGTTTTTTTGTAGGTCAGCTGTGTAAAAGGTGTTTATGCCATTCCAATGACTTGTGCAGATATTTTAAAATTATGCCAATGTACGACTCGTGAGTTATTTCTCCAGAGTGTGATACAAGTTCATAAAATGGCCAAGATTGGAAATAGAACTGGTTGGAGTATTTAACCCATAGAAATTTCCAGCCTTTGTAAAAAAAGAAAGATCTGTCCACAAGCTGAGTATTTGTCACTTCTTGCTTGGAAAGTATTTGAAAAGCTACAACAGCTTCTCGTAGAAGTTGACATTTTCTAAGGTGAGCAGCCACACCTCACTCTTTTTTTTGAAACAATTTATTTAGTAAAACATCCAATTTTCCTTTAAATTAGTCGTAGAATCATAGAATCATAGTCAGGACAGGAAATTTTCCACTAGTGCAACAGAGAAGAAAAAATTCGTACTGAATTCCTTGACAGATTGTTTCAAGATAACATCCCCTTCTCAGGTCAGTATAAGGTGAAATAATCACAAGTATCCAGCCTAGTAAGGAATTAAAGCCCTGCAGAGGTCGTTTTCGCCTGGACATCATAGCTTCAGAAAATATTTTTTTTAGCAAATGTCCTTTTTTTCCCTTTTGTTGAATCCTGTTTTTCTCCTGCAAGACCTTCAAAATGATAGAAGTTTACAGGTCCTCATCATGTTGCTTTCTAGTTGATACAGGCCAATTTCTTTCTTCATTTGAAAAACAGACTAATGTTTGGGGACACTTCAGGTCTGAAAAAAAAGTGGAAGAGTTCAAAACCAAACACAGTTTGAGAACACCTGTTTGGAGTTCAGTTAGTTTATGTAGCAGGTAGGCCACCTTGAAAAGAAAGGGTAAAAGGAGAAAGGTGATAAGATATTTATATCACTGGAAGAGTGAAAGACAGTTATCAGGCTGTTCATTGCATTACTGGAGGGAGTGATCATATTGTAGGTGGTACAACTGCTAGCTCTGCTGAGTCCATGATTTTTTCTACCCAGTAGAGTTATGAATTCTAGCTCCCATGCTCATTTTTTGAAGGTATTTTGCAGTTTTTCCTGAAGCTGCAGGGCTGAGGATTAGATATAGAATGATTATTCTGTGAAAAATGTTCATCCGCTAGCAAGTGCATAATCCTTTATGGATTGCCTGGGTGAGTTCATCCTGCTGTGAAGTGTTTGCTTAGTTTCACTGACATAATTACCCTGAGAGCATCTGATGTGCTGGCTGAAGAATGTAACATGCTTAGATGTGTAAAAGCAAGCTTGGCAGGATATTTAGGATGGTACTATGAGTTTGCTTATGGAAATCAGAATTGAGATGCAGGCATACAGCAGTTGTATGTCCATTATCCTGCAGCCTCTGCCAGTGATAGGCATGACTTAAGGGCTGTAATGGTGGTAGTAGCCTCCATGTGCAAAAGGAGTATGGACTTTTCATGAGGTTTAAAGGAAGCTGTTGTGCTGAGTTTGCACACTGAGGGCTGCAGGGCTGAAGATTGGTCCTTGCGGTTTAACAGTATGGCATTCCACCAGGATGCCTGAGGACAGACTGGGGCCAAGTTATCTTTGCAGACAGGATGTGTAGGGCTCTATTCCAAGCATGGATCTGATTCCTCTCTAGGAAACTCAGCGTCAATCACTTGTAAAATAGGAGCAGGCTGTAGCCCCTGGTTGCCATGATGTTTTAATGTGTTTTGGGTTTTTTGGGTTTTGTTTTTCACAAAGGACAGCAGAGGAGACCCAGAAAGAGGTCAGGTAATGCTGGCAAAATATGACAACCATGGTGAGAGGGCAGGACCTGCCTGTAACTCTTAAGACATATTTATACTTAATATTACTGCAGAATGATCTACCAGCAAATGGAACTATAAGTAATAGCTGCTCTGCTGTTAATGATTTCAAGCTGACACGTTTGTGACCATACTAGGCAGTTTTTATTTAGACAATATTTTGGCTTGAATTAGGTATTAGTTGCCACAGAGATGTGAGGAATTGGAAACAAAGTTTGTGGGGATTATTTAAGTTTAAATTTATCATGGACCTAAGCTCTTGAAGAGATGTTTGACACCTTTTGGTCTCCAGTAGTGCAGTAAAGGTCCCTTATAGGATTATATGTAGAATATCCATAAAAAAATAAAGGCAATGTGGTGGAGTAGACATATCAGTTTTGCTCACAGTTCTAAGCTGCAGTGAGATCTGACTTCTGACACTTCCACATGGATGTGCTTTCCATAGAGAAAATACCTTAAGGTGATATTGTTCTGTGATAGAGGTGATAGCACTCTACAGAAATACTTGGTAGTAGTGCAGTAGCTTGAACAGTTCAACAGATGGAAGGCCTTAACTGAGTCTAATGTTTTTGACAGAATAATGTTCATGAATGCCCTGTATTACGACTAAAGGCCTCAACAGTGAAAAGGATTCATTGATGCTTTATAGGACAGGAAATATATAAAAAAAAGCAGCAGCAGCTGTAGGAATTGGGTGTAGGAGCATTCAGACTGTTTGATAAGATGTTCTATGTTGTCTTATATGAAGCACCACATGTTTTTCCCTTGGCATACTATGTCCTCTCACATGACATCCCCAACACGGTTCAAGGCCAAGAGTATGTTTATGTCTACACAGTTTGATTTATGGACATTCTTGAAGGAGGTTATTTCAAGACAGAATATTTCAGTCTTCAGTAGTCCCAGCATGTGTTATGAATTATTTAATCCTGATGTAAATTCATACACTGTGAATGAGATTATTTTTACTTAGAATTATTTGGGTTTTATTACTTCAGCAGTGTTTTAGAATTCTGTTAAAAAAACACAGGCCTCAAAGTAAAATGTTACTCCAGAGATAAGAAACGGATTTTCAAACAGAAACCAATAGAATGAATTAGCAGGACTAATATCCTAGTTTCCTTGCAGAAATCAGTTGGCCAAATAAATACAGATTAAACACTGGAGGAAAAAAAATCCAATTAAAGAAATATTTTGATAATCATCTACTGTTATTTTTATGTTCCCCTTTAAAGTTTCTGGCAACCTTCATACGCAGTGCAGAGTTTTCGTGAGTGCTTTGCCTAATTAGTTTGCAGAGGACTGACAGCTGACATGACTTCCATTAATCAGTTCTGATACTCTACATTAAATTTTCTTTCACCTTGTGTATTAATTCAACACTGAGGGGCTGTCAGGAAGTGCTTGAGAATCCCTCTGGGATCGTACATTTTCTTGAAACTGAAGTGTAAGAGGATAATAAATCATGTGAATTTCTGGCACTTCTCCCCTTTTGTCATTAGACTTCTGGAGCAATTAAAGCCTGACAGTTCAGTCACACTGATTCACTTGTTTAGCTCAGAAACGAAATGCAAGGATTTCGTTTATCAAACAGAATTTTTACTTTTTCTTTATTTTCAGCTGCATTTGTAAACAGCTCGTTCCCCAGCTTCATTGATTGTTTTCTATGTTATGACAGGTCTTTTTAAATCTATAATTTTTAATAACCTTTTCTTTTTAAGAATAATCAGGGCAACTGATAAACTACAGAAAAAGAAGAAAATATCACTAGTTACCATCTGTGAGAATTTAATGTATAATCTTATTTTTATGATATAAAGTCAGAATGATTATGTTAAAATACTTTCGTTTATGAGACCCCAGAGACTCTCAGGAAACTCAGTACCCAGCTTCAGTGGGACTTAGATGTCTACCTTCCTTTGAAATTTTCCTTCTTCAGTAAATGCAGGAACTTACATAAATATATATATTGTCATGACTGGCTTCTGCTTAGGAGAGCTGGTGCCAAAGCTTTCCTTTCTCACCTGTTATTATGTTCTCTGGTTTAGCTCAAATATATCAAGATTTCTTGGATTGAAAGAAACTCAAATATTTAGGTTCTGGACCTATAGCCTGAGAAGGGTGTGTTGTGTTTTCTCCCTTCCTCCCTAGCCTGAAAGGGGTGTGTTATGTCTTCCTCCTTCTTCCCCACCCCCTGCTCTCTTTACTTTACTAAATTACTAATAACAATAAAGAGAGACTATTAATGGGATTGAGACATAGGCTTAGATAAGGTGCACCACCATTACTATTTATATACACACGAAATCCTATTTATATATACTTATATTTATAAAACATTTATTGTATGACTTTATGGGATCATAAAGATGTGATAGCAAATGATATTTTTATAAACAGTAACAGAAGATAAAGAGATATGTTTGGTAATACAATTAGACTTGGGTGAGAATATCTTTATGTCAACTTAACTCCACTTTCCTACATCTCATCCCCACTGGCCTATAGATACACTTTATATTCTAGCCAGCCTACAATAAACATGACTTTTTTTGCAGTTATTGCTCTCAGCTTTTTGCAGTTCCAGTGACTGTTGCTTTCTTCTTCATGTTTCAGCTGAAAAGTCTCACCTAACTTAATGACACATTTATTTTCTAGTATTAACTGGAAAAAAAACATTAGGGAAGAGCACTTAAAAGCCAAGAGAATCTGTCATAAATTGCCCCGTTTGAGAGAAAGGAGCTTTTCTAAATATTAAAGAAGAATATTTATAAAGCAGCACTTCTGGCACATGGTTCAAGTTAATAACTCTTTTGAAGGTAATAAACTTTCTAGAAAATAATGTAATCCATACATAGCCTCATGAATATGTATGTATGCCGAATGGCTATATAAGGATGGCTTGTGTAGCAATACGAGGACACACGTTAAGAGGAGCTATCCCCCGTGTTTCCCAGCGCCGTAATAAAGAATACCTGCTTGGCAACTAGAAAACTTTGTTGACAAGTTTGTTCCTGGAGTTTTCTCCGAATCAGGTGAGCATTCAAAATGTACCTTACCTGATGTTCCAGGATCAATTTGTACGTATGAGTTGAAAAGGAGCTCAATATAACCCAAACCCCTTAGTTGTTCATGATCTAATATTTCTACTAAAAAAAAAAATCTTATTTTTTTATGATTCAGAGGACTAGAAAGTTGAAATTATTAAGCCTTTCGTGTTAATTTAATTGCAAACAAAATGAAATACTCATAGTTGAGACACCAAAAAAGAATCTTTAAAAGTCTTCCAACAAGTTTAACATTTAATATTAATTTAAGGACTCACTGAAAAGTCAGCTGCAATGCAAATTGAAAAAAAATAGAAATTAGTTGCATTCAAGAGTTAAGAATCTGTCAGTTGCAGAAAGCTTTCATGAGGTATCAGTTGCATCTATAAATATTTTATATGCAGTTGAACTTCTAACAATTTATGGGCAAATAGGAGTTAATTTATACTTGTACAGTGCATTAAAATGTCCTTATACAACAATATGTAAATATAATGGAACAGCACCTCTTTTGTATATATATAATCAGATAATGAATAGTGTTCTTCTAAAGCGTAACAGTTAATTAACAACTAAGTTTACTAATTCAGTCAGATACTGGGTAAGTATATGTTTTTGTGGGCTTTGACACTTTCCCAGGAGTAACTAGTTCACCACTATGCCAGTGATGTATTTGCTCTGGGTTCACAGTATATTTGAGTAAGTTCATAGCCACGGACAGCTCTCTGGAAATTCTGCCATTGACTGGGCTAAGTGTTAACCTGAATTAGGCAGAAATTTTCACAGAGTTAGATCTACAGACTGGAAGAATAAAAATAAGATTTTTCTTTCTTTTTCTTTTTTTTTTTTTAATGCATCTTCGTTTGCACAATGGTTTTGATAAGAAATATGGAGTATTTATTTTTCTTAAATTCCATATATTTTACTATTTTGATAAAGAAATAATAGAAGAACCCTTCTATGGCTATTTCAAAAGCCTCAGGTTCATTACCTGATTAGTGAAAAATATGTGGCTTGGTAGATAAAGTTATTCTGTATCACCTGTAAAGAATCTTGAATATCAAAAAAAGAGAAAACCCCCAAAAAGCCCCAAACCAAAAAAATGTAACATGTGAATTGCAGAAATGGATGTTAAAAAAGTCCCTGAAACATTACTTGAGCAAACAAGCACTGAAGAGCCATGTGGAAAATACTCAGTTCCCAGCCTTACAATTCATCCACGGAGCCAGTGTTATTGGAGCCTTATTGATCAGCTATGTTATGTATGTCATGCTCCTGCCCTGCTCACACAAATTTGATTGGGCTAGATCACTAAATGTGATGGGAAAAGTGTTTGAACTTTTTCCCCACCACAAGTAATTTGTTGGCATTCATGGCATTACTTAAATAATTTAGTGAGAATTAGGTGAATAGGAACATGAGAAACTGGAAATCAAGTTCTTCAGTTGAAATGGAAAGATCAAGATTATAAATAAGTCCTACCAATTTATAGAATATGATGTATTTGATCATAATTTAGAGAAGCTGAGGTTACTTAGTATTTCAGATGGGAGTGTTAGATGCCAAAATCAACTTATTATGACATGCTAATTCATGTGTAAAATGGAGACCAATGTAACAAAAGATACGTAGTCCAATATCAAAGCTCGTTGTAAAGCTCAGTTCTCATTCACACTGGTTTGTAAAGGCAGGCAGATGATAACAGTTCATCTCACTAAGAAGGTATACCTGCCAAAAATATGCTAACAGAGTAACTACAGGTTTTGCTAGCTACGTTTTGAGATTTATCTTAAAACTAATTTTCAACATTTGTTGCAAATTTACGGTCTCCAGTGACTCAACTAAAGCATTCGGCTCTCTCCTAAGGCTGAGACATTTCTAAAATCAGATAGCTAAGAGTGAAAGCATCTCCCACACGTCACCAGAGAGATTTTGCTGCAACAGAAAATGTATGTGCTTTAAAAATGGATATCCCAGTGCAAATAATTGACAGCAGTTTAGAGATGAATTGATAGTATTGCAGGGTTAAGGGTGAAAAAATGCAATTTGGACTTAGCGTGGTAATTTTTCTGTGGGGAGAGTAGGACTGCAGTGGAAGCTCGGATTGACAATATATCATTTTTTTGAAGAAAGAATCGGAACATTAAGAGGTCAATGTTTTTGATCAGATTATTGGATGTATTAAATATGTAATTGGAAAGTTTCAGCAACACTTGTTTCAGACATTTCTGGAGCCTTCCAAACAAAATTTTAGCTCACTGATAAAATCATAGAATATAATAATCATTAGTAATAAATCATTAGTAATAATCATTAGTAATGAATCCAACCCCCACAGTCCTAAGAATATTTTTCCTTCAGATTAATGGAATTGCTTTCTATGGCTAGGCAGCCAAAAAGATACTAATTCTTCACGCTGATAATACAGAGCTAAGCTGTGGTGCCCAAGAAGAGCCCTATTGACTTCAATGGGGTTCTGGTCTCTCCATGGCAGAATCTTAACTATAGAATCAGCAGTTGATAAAGTTAAGCAGCATATCTAAGAAAATGAAAATCACCTGAGCCAGCAAAACATGAAATACACAAATTCCTCCCATGAAACAGTTACAGTGTTTATATTCCCCTTAATGCCTGTCCTAATTTTTACTGTCATGATTGGTTACGTTATCCACTCTTAATTTTCCATGTTATGTCTTTGAATTATAAATTCTAAATGTGAGATTTTATTGAAATTGTAATAATTTATAGAAACTTTAAATGATTTAATGATGGGTAATGGCATTGAATTATATCGGCAGATGTAGAAATGTAGATTACACACACATTTTCTAAGATAAAAGAAAAAAAAATTCCTAGAATTATTTTTCTTTTAAACATATGCATTAGTGACTGTGTTAAGGTTCATTATTCCAGTTCTACTCTACTTTGGAAAATCTGAACTCTGGAAGAGAGATCCTTTGATCAAACCTGATTAAACCCTTCCACCAGGTTTTTCAGCCTGCAGAAGAGAATTCTGAATGCCTGGAGAGACTGAACTTCTCTTCAAAAGCTTTTGGAGCGTAATTTGATTCAGTCAGAGCCACCTCCATAATTCCCTACAAAACCAAGGAAAACTCCAAAGTGATCGAAAAAGAGTGAAGTTTAGCTTCATCACAGAGTCAATTGAGTAGGTGTAGGCAAGATATACTTTTCAGGTAAATATTGTAAAGAACAGAATAGTTAGTGTGCACAGTTTTTTCACAGAACTAAAATATCATTCTTTTGAAAAAGCAGATGTAAAAGCTGAAATAACAAAACGAAGTTTGAGAATATATTTTGTTTTTCCATGTGCACTCAAGAATATCTGTATAACTGCTCATCTGGGACAGCTGTATAAGAAAAAAGATTGAAAGAGTTTCTTAAACATTGAATGTTTCTTAAATGCATGGATTTTCTTTAAATTGCCAAACTTATTATGCTTTTTTTATTAATACTTCTATGTAATCAAAAGCTATCACTTCAGGGCAGCATCCAAACAAATATTTGGGGATTATGAGCATACTTTTTCTTATGGTCATTCAATCTGTGACACCTCTGAAGACTGTCTGCAAGAGTTGGGTATGGGAGTTTAGTGTATAGAAGATATAGATAAGCACATGTTGAATCTGTGACATGAGGAATCATCTCGTAGAGCCTACAAATATTTTATCACTCTAAAATGGCCAGCAAGTTTATCTAGCTCCTAGGAAATAGAGAAAATATTTACCGGAGTGGGATGTGTGTGTGTGTTGGTAGCTGTTTTTCACAAGAGAGATTATCCTGTTGTAAATGTGGGTACAGATACTACTAACTATTACCAAATATAGAGTTTTTTTAAACTTGTTTGTGATTTACTGTGATAACCCAGCAGTCATTGAAGTTCAGACTTTTAAAGTTTCTTATTCTCACAAGCTGCTGAGTTTGGCTTATTTAGGCTTTTCAATTCAGCTTTGAAAAAAAAGAGGTAAAACAGGAAAGACAAGGACTAATGTGGCTTTCTGCTAAGGATGGGGAATCACAGAATGGTTGAGGTTGTATAGGACCTCTGGAGGTCACCTGTCCCAACACCCTTCCTTTAAGAAGGGGTACCTAGAGATGGTTGCCCAGGACCATGTCCAGATGGCTTCTGGATATCTCCAAGGAGGGAGATGCCACAACCTCTCTGGACAACCTGTGCCAGAGCTTGATCACTCTCACAGAAAAATAAGTGTTTCCTGATGTTTAGAGGGAAGCTGCTGTGTTTCAGTTTATTCACATTGCCTCTGGTCATGTCAGTAGGCACCACTGAAAAAAGCCTGGCTCTTTTTTACTCAATCTTTTCAAATATTTGTACACATTAATAAGATTCCCCCTGAGTCTTCTCCAGGCTAAAAGGAAAGTGAAAGCAGGGCTGTGGTTATTCACAATCGTATAGGCACTCTTTCTCAGTAGGGGAAAACAAAGCATGCAGTTAGAACAGGTTTCAGGATAGACTTTGGCTTATATTAGGGTCTGCTTGTACTTCGTGGCCACGCAAACGAAGTTCAAAAACCCTGTGAATTATGTACAGCCACATTAAGGCTAATTTATGTTGTCTCAGCAGTATAAGGGGGGTCTGAGGTTACAGTGATATAATTAATGAAAATGAATTAAGCTGTCACAGTGTAAGAAGATACTGCTCAATATCTGAGCCACAGTAAGTGAATTGAGTGTGTGAGATCTTAACCCTCCACTGTCATAAAGAAGGCAATGTTGCTTACACCACCTCTGCCTTGCAACTTCTTCTTTTCAATTCCAAAATCTCTATTGTTTAGCCTCAGAGCCAGAATAATTAGCTTGTCTGAGGAGATGGGGGAAAAATAGTTAGAAAGGGCCTGGCTCTGTTCTCTGCATCTGTAATTAACAATTTTGGAATGAAAAAAGTAGTCAGAAGTAGAAATAATAAATGAACATGCTCTGCACCAGACAGGTGGTCAGGAGGTAAGAAAGGGAGAAAGATTATGCAGAGTTCTGTCTGGTTCTCAGTAGGAAAGTCTTGGTAATAAATGGCTTAATAAAATAACTGTTTAGACAAAATAAGAGTATAAGTGAGTATTTTTTATATCCCTTCAGTTACTGGGAACCCCACATTCATGCAGCATTGAATGGACCCTGGATTGAATTTCCCATGGCATGCTCTGCAGATCCCACCCATGATGATAATTTTCCATGGATGGGATAATTTTGTTACAAGAAAATAGCTTTATTCATAAAGGATACTTCAATGAGAACTTCTTGATGCACTTTAAGATGAAAGCAATGCCACATGAAGAGTGTAAAAATCCCACAAAATCAACATGGGAGCTGCCTGAAGGTTCCTCTGTTACAGAGAGCTGGTGGAGCTCATCTGGTGAGCAAGGAGTTGTGCAGCACAACACAACCTAAAGGCCATGCTGGATACAGCATAACACAGAAATGTGCTTACTCAGGTTAGCTATTATGTGAGTCACTAGGTCCTTGGTACAGTGGTCTCTCAGTCTCTATCGCTTGTTGCTTGAGAGAAAAGACTGACTCCCACCTCACTACAACCTACTGTCATAGTTGTAGAGAGTGATAAGGACCTAGAACTGAGAATGCGAGAATGAGAATGCGAGGCTGACTTTATGCCATTTTAGGAAAGCTAGTGAAAATTTGTAACCTAATTAAAAACATGACTGTTTTGCAAGAAGATATTAAAAGATTAATATTTTCATATTATAAAAATTATATTATGTGCTTGTTATTTCTATGTCTCCATGTTCTCTAAAAAAATGAGATTTTGCTAGAAATGCTGGTGAGAATAGCTGTAACTACCTTGAAACAAAACTAATGCTAACTGCCCATTTAAAAAATTCCTTTCAGAAGCTTGTTTCCTCTGTAGTCTCTTCAATTAACATGAAACCATCATGGAGATACAATTATACTTCATTAGGGATCCATGAATCTAGGAAATGAAACAGTCCATTCTCTTTAGACTCTGCAGACAGCGACAAGAGATGTGCTTTATGGATCTAATCTGTTTTCCTTATGTCCCTGCCATGGATTACAGCAGTTGTTACAAAGCTTGTCTAATGGTCTGTTTTACCCATATTTTCTACTTATATGGAAATGACTCCACCACTAAAAATTTCTGTTTGGTTGTGTTTTGTTGTTTTGTTGTTTTTTTTTCCCTGAGCAAGTATTCTGTGGGAAGATGAGAAACAGAATTATAGGAAGGCAGCATGTTACAGTGGCCAAAACCATGGATAAAGTTGTGATTTATGAAGTTCTTAGGATAAAAAGGAAATGATTTTGACTTTTGTTTAGTTTTCAGCAGATTGAGAAAGTCACAGACTAACTGGCAGCAAGCAAAGCTTGGAAGAAGCTCACAAAATTCGAACAGGTTGTTCTAAACTTCTTGCTTTTCTGCATTCATGAAGGCCTAGTGCTTTTTTGTTTAAAAAGAAACAAATTTGTTCTCAGAAGCTGAGTCATTTAAGTGAATTTTCATTGGCGTATTCAGACATTAGTGTTTCAGAGTAATGTCCTTAATTAATGACTTCTGGAAGGAAGACAAAGCAGAATGAAATTAGAGACGTTCAAGACTCTGACAGTAATAGTTTGCCTAACTTTGAAAGTCAACTGATGCATAGTTTCTAAATAGCTCATGAGAAACAAAAGCTTCTGTTGAAAGTGTCACTTTCAAAAAGCTTTGAACATTTCTGTGGAAAGTAAGATACATGTTTGCACATGACTGCATAAAGAAGTGACAGGTATGTTGTTTAGCCTGTGTCGTATCCATATTTATGGAATTTACAGGCATTGGTTGAAACTTTCTGTTGTCATTATATGCAGCTTTTGGAACAGATGGATAGGATTTCTGGTCACACTGAGGACCTGCATAACCAGCGTAGCCAGTAGCACCATATCAGGGTGTGATACGAGAAACCAGGATGCAGGCTTTTTTTTTTTTTCCTCAGAATCAGAATGATTTCTCAAACTTTTGCGTCCTTAGCGAGAAACAAGACTGTAGCAATTAAGCTAATAACCTGATCTCAGTATCACCGTCCATTTGTTGGCAATCTTAATTAGGTCAACTGGAGACATGGTCTCTATTCATCTAACATTGATCTTCATGTCCCTATTGTAGGCTACAGAGAACTGGGGCTTGCATCTCGGCCTTCTCTGTTCCAGACAACCAGTTCGGCAAGCAGTTCTGTGATGAGCAGGCTGGGTTTCTTTTTCCCATTTCAAAAGGCTTTGGCTTTGTTAACTTCTGGAGATAGCACTTTTCTTTTTTTGAATCCTTGAATTCTCATTGAAAGAGAAACCATCTGCTCCCCCAGGATCAACGGTTATGTTTTGCCGAGAGACAGCTGCTATGGTTCTGGTTGAAAGCTGTAGGTAGGTTCTTAGCACATCCACAGAAGGAAAGGAGCTAGAAGAAAAAATATATCTGATGAGAAATTTGATGTGGCACAGTGTTAAAGAGATGCGAATTTTTGTTCATTGCTCTGCTGGGAAAAATTATGCTGGTTTCTCCCACTTCCTCCCCAGTGGAAAAAAACTACAAGGAAATAGGAGTTTTCTTTCACACTGATGTTTCTATTCATGGACCTATGATGCCACTTTCTTTTTGTTGCTTCCTTTCCCCTCCATCTCTCCTGCTCCTGGCCTCCCTTCCCAGCTTCAGTTCCACAGAACACCTAAATGTGTCTCTATTCAGCAGAGGAGTTTAAGCTATTATTTAGATCCCAATGACTGTTGGACAAAAGCATGGTTAAGCAGATGGAGCACACTGAATAATTATGCTGGGCTACATTGGCCTTTTAATAAAAAGAAATTGTGGAGTCAATGAAGTAATACTTGTGTCAGTGAGATCAAAAACCAGAGAATGGAATTAAGCTCTAACAAAAATTGCACTCCATCATTTTCCTCAAACTGCTGTTTGAGCAGACTCACTCCAACCTGTTCATCCTAATAGTTTTCTTTAATTTTCATTAGTTTTTCATTACTTTTCTTTCACAAAAGGGAAACAGATTGTTACCAAATGCCTTAATGCTGCCTCATTTCTACATGAGCAGAATTTTGCAGCAGCAATGTATGTGTTTTAGTTCCCTCAACAAAGGAAGAAGGAAAAAAAAAAAGGAATTTATCAAAAAAGAAACTGAACCTGACATCTGCTTCACAGCAAAGCAACAATGGCTCTTTCTTTTTGGTATCTTTACATTATACTCCCACTGCATAACAATACAATAACAAATTTAATAAAATGTGCTAGAAGGAAACATGTTGTCAGATGAGATGTGAAAACAGATGTGTTCTTTAGTTCTGAAGAAAATGAGGGCATCGCACTTAGTAATTTTGGACTACAACGACATGCACTTTACCACTGCTTTTAATGAAGTCATTATTGTTCCATTGTTAAGATTGCAAGGGTATTCCCTTTTAAGTTCTATATCATGATACTTTGGAACTACTCTGAAAGATGAACATTTTTCTGAAAAAAAAAAAAAAGTGTCAGGAGAAGGAACAATGGTGGGAGAGACAAAATTCTGGATCACACGAGCATTCTGAGGAAAAAACCAGGTGATGGTCTCTATGCAACTCAGTCCTGTTGCAGTAGATTATCAAGGTTGTATTTATACATCTGAAGCTCCAAAGGCAGTTTTTGGGATAAGTTTTGCAGTTAACCATTGGGATTTGTGTCTTCACACACAGACCAGAAAATAGTAATGGCTTATGGGGAAAATGGTACTCAAGATATGTGGTGATTCATCTTCTAGAAACTCACAGTTGAGAAAGCCAAAGTGTCCGTGTAAAACTAAGAGGAAGCAGTGATGTTTCTGGTTCACAGCAGAGATTTGTCTGCCTTTAAGGTCCAGGGCTGGCTGTACTTTGAAGATATGTGTGACAGAAGAGAACAGATGGGAAGACATACATTTTGGTAGAGAATTTTGGGTAGAGATTTATGATTGCTTTGTGAGAAGACTTTTGACTGGGGACTTACAAATGTTTTGAATTGATCAAAGCCGTTTCCTTTCTTTCAAATATTGTATGAATTGTGAAGATATAAAATCTGTTTTCTCTGATCTGGTGATTTTCATGTTTCTGATAGTTCATGTTTGCTTGGGTTTTTTTTTGACTGCTACATTCTTTGGTAAACATTTCCTCTTTGATATTAAACTAGCCACTTTGACTGTAAAGATGACTTTCAATAGTGAATGTTGTTAAGCAGCATGTTTAGTAAAGGAAAGTAATAAAGAAACCTGAATGAACTATGTTTTAATACTGAATAATTTTTTAATTAAGGACTCTGTTAAGTGGCAAATTTCTGCATTTATCTCAGAATTCTTAAGAGGTTTTGTATTTTAATCCTTAGCACTAGTACTAACCTAGCTTTGAAGAATCTGGTATGAATATGGCATTTCTTTGCACAGCAATAAAAATATTTAAAGGGAAAGTTTTATATCGTGAAGCTGTTCAGAATTTAGACTGCTCAAATACACTGGTGAATATCTTTTGTTACAGAAGAGATAAGCATGAAGAAGCTTTTCAAAAATCAGAGACAAACATTTCTAATGGCTGCCAGTATTTTTGAAAGAATGATGAATATTTTTAATAATCAGTCAGAGTGACAAACGCTCTGTTCAGGATACATTTTGGAGTCAGACTGTAGAAAGATTTTTAGCTAATAAATGTCTCATGCTCTATATATCAATCAAAACCAAGTATACTTTAAGCTGATAGTGAGAAATAATCATAGACACCTTAATTGTTTTCTGAGTTTAACTAGCAAAGATGAATGTTAATCCATGTCCTTCTATCCATGACTTTGACAGCACAGCAAGAAAATATCTGAAATTTATTAAGACTTATTTTGCATTACCGCAGAAAATACATGTTCTTATGATGGCTGGATCAAAGTTAGAAGATGAAGAAAAATTGAAATCTTAAACATTTGGAGTTTAACATGATTTTTGATTGTGCCAAGTACTATGACTCGTGCAATTTGATAGATGAAAATATTGTCTTAAATGCCAAACACTACACATGAATCAACAACATTTCAATCGGTTGTATGGCATGATTGTCAATAAGCAGAATACATGTAAAAATAAAGAGCTTTTGAAAAAATATTGGAAATCTTTAAGGTGACACCAGTGCTGATTGTGGAAAGAGCATGAGGAATAGCATGCTTTTTACTATAAAAAAAAAATCTTAACATACAGTTTCCCCTATCCTGAAAGTGTGGAAATTCTTTATGCTGTTACTCCTTTCTACTTAATTTGTTTCTTTTCATAGGCACAAATTTTTTGCAAAATAAATTGGATCTGAAATAGCTCCAGCTATACCATATGTTTTGCCTGTTTAGGATTGTCCAGTTCTAATATCTCTGGGGTAGCACAAAGCAACCACAATGTCTGATGGCAATCTTCTCTGAGAAATCTATTAATAAGGAATATAAGACTGTCACTGGAAACAACAAAATGTTTCTGATTTTCTAATCTGTTTCTGAAATCCATTGGTTGTGGATTTGGGTTTTTCTAATGTCAGTGTGGCTGGAAATTTTCTTTTGAACTTTAGAAATATTTTAAAATATTTCACTTGGTATCTCTTTGGGGAGAAAAAGCTTCCTATTAAGCAAAATCTTTCTCTTCTGGATACTGACAGACATTAGTTCTGTGGTGTATTACAATGGCGATACATAGGCAGAGTGAGGTGTTCATGAAAAGGCTCATGATTTTCACATTTAAAAAACAAATCTCACTGAAGCAGGGGTATACCTGAAAGTCTGAAAAGGAGGTGAAGAAAGTGCTAATAAATACATATGTTATTACAACTGATGATAAGTACTTAGCAGTCCATGAAAGTATTGGTAAGGACTATGTGACAGAAATGGAATCATATTCCCATAATAAAAAGAATGAAAGAATATGTGGCAGTAAACTAGATTGGAATCAGTGAACCAATAAAAAAATATTCTACAACTATTAGAAGGCTTGAATGTCTTTGTCAAAATAAAGTTTTTACAAGGAGTAAAGAGAGAAATATTGCACTGAACTGTTGCAAAAAGACTATTTGTGGAATGATGATGAAAAATGCCTGAACATAGCAGTTGGGCACCATAAAGTTCTCCAACATAGACAAATAGCAGCTTTATTATTTAAAATGCTTATTTTGGTTTGGAAGACAGGTGAAGAGTCACAGCAATATAATCCAGAATTATTCAAGGTGAAAATTAGTAGCAATAGCTACCTAAACCCTGATCCTCTAAATTCATAATTATCTTTATTTTTTTTTGTTGTTTGTTTGTCTTGTCTTGTTCTGTTTATTGTTCTGCAGTTTTTTGTGTTTTCATGAAATTTTGAGACAAGACATTATTCTTTGTTCTGGGAGGTTAACGTCCAAATTATATTTGAAAGTTATGGACTACATTGACTAATCTGTGTCATATGATTCAACTTCAAGGGCTGATTTATTATGACTTATTTATCATGACTTATTCTAGAACTGGTTTATCCCATAAATCCAGTATTCAGGAAAATCAAGTTACCCCTGTCCATAGGTGTAGTCACTCTGAGTACTTGGTAGCGTTTTTAGTGTTAAAACACAGGGAATCAAAACATGCAGACCTTTCAGAGAGAAAATGGAATGGTAGTCTTTGTTTCCTTTGAAAATACAGGAATTATGTGTGAATTTTCAAAGGTATTTTAAAGAAAATGCAGAGTATCCAAAAGATTGCTGCTATTCAGGCAAAGCAGTGATAAAGAGTATTGTTTTAGAAAAGTTTCTCAGCTGCAAAAAGTCAAACTAACTACAACCTAGAATCCATGGATAAGCAGTATAGGACTATCTTTTCAGGTCTGGATCTGAAACATAAGGTGGTTAAAAAAAATAAAAATATTACACAACACTTTAGAAGGTTTGAATTAACTGGATTTATGTCAAGTCAGTAAAGCAGAACAAACTTTAAGGTAAATATAACAAAGTATTTCAAAAGGTGCCAAAGCAGATACAGTTCTAGCTGAAAAGCTTAAGAGAAAACAGGTATTTTAGCTACCCCACTAGTCAGGAATATAAAATGACAAAAGATAGCCAGTTCAGAAGAAATATGAGAGTTTCAGGCAATTTTACAGAGCATTACATACTGCAAATATACAAGGTCATGTGAGAAGGAGAAAGTTTCTTTTCTTGGAAGGAAACAAAGGTTATTGTATCTAAAGAGACTGAATGAACTGCTGATTATGGGTAAACATTACAGTGATAATCATCGATGCAGAGCTCCTTAGCAAAGTGCTGGTGGACTAAGGAGTCAGTCTGTTGCATTTCTACTCTTTACAATGTGCTCTGGCTTTCGGCTAGCTGGAAAGGTACTTTCTCATGTTTCTGTATGTTAGAGAGGGGATCCAGGGAGGGATGTTCCTTGTTGCTGCTGGGACCAGCTGCAGCAAGGGCATCTTTGGCCACTTTAGAGCACTCAAATCAAAGCAATAAAGGTCAGAGGCACAGAGGAATAAAGTCACGGAACATTTGACAGATTTCTGATGAGCTGAGTTTTTGATCTTTCCCCCTGAAAAATAACAGTATTCCAAGCATGTGGACTTTGTACTACCCTGGGAAATGAATAGCTAAATCTCAGTTGTTAGGAATCCTAATTTCTGAAAAAGTCCAGTTGGTCTATGAAACATGCTATTAGCTTAAATGGGTTAAAAATGAAAGGAATTCTTTAAAAAAAAAGGTATTAATCCCACAGAATATGGTGTTTTAAAAAGCAAATTATATATTTGTCAAGTGTGAAAAACCAAAAGCTCTTAAAGGAGGAAGTACAGAAGCTTCTAAGTGGGTAGGAAGGCTACTATTAAAATGTATGCAGTCCCCAAATTTAATTTTCTATCTCTATATTCACATGCATTTTTATCACAGACAACACTACAAAGAATTAGCATAGTGTTCCTCTGAAAACAGAGTACAAAAATTTGCATATCAGTATTAAGTAGGCTTTCCAAGATAAGCAGTCTTGAAACTAGCAACACAGTGGTGTATTATCATGCAATTTGGGTGAAGGATGTTACAAAACAGTGTGAAAACTTATTCGGAACTGTGGATTAATATGAGAAAAAATAGTCTGAGGAAATGGATTTCTCAAAAGGTTTCTGAATAGGAGATAAATTCACAAAAAGAAATCCTTTTACTGAGGCTGTTTTAAGATTCCTATATAAATATGAAAAATCACAACTATTTCCTTATTTCCCACTATAGTTAAAAAAAAGAAGGAATTTCTCCTTATATGCCCTCCAATATATACTTGTGATTGGCTAACTGGGCAAGCCACCCAAATCGATCAACTTTTTTGGAAAGGAGAAATACTTGCTCTCTTACTGAGAAATTTGTACTAATCTTAGTATGTATGCAAAACCTGAGAGAAAATAAAGCAAATAGGGAATCAGTTCAGCTGGAGGAATGAAGTGATATATAGTTCAAGTTTTTTTAATCTTCTATGATATAGATTAAGGAAATATTTATTTGTTGATTTTTTAAAAAATTTTTTTTTTAATAGCCTCTTACATGCTAGCCCTTGCTATTTTGCTGTGGATCCAAATATACTAGGTGAGCATAAGCACTTCGGTTTGTAACAATGTCCATTTGAAACCTTCAGCATTCAGCCACAGACATGCCTGCTAAGTGTTTCTTATGGTAGTGTATTCTTATGGTAGCTGTGACTGTCAAAGAATATAAAAATGTCAAGGTCTGAGATGAAAGGCAATAGTTTTTACTGATATTATGTTCCTTTTTGTTGGTTTGTGCAATGAAAGGTAGGTTTTCCTCACAAGTCTTGCCTATTATGAGACTTTCTTGCTGTGCAATACTAATACACTTCAGTTCTTACTTGCTAGACTTGATGTGCTTGAATATGAAAGGAACTATTTTACCTTACACCCATGTTCTCACTGGAATATAGTTATATTAAAATGTGGGACACTTTGGCACAGAGAAGCAGTGGACACTAGTTGATTACCTAGAGTAGTGAGTCCACATTTATAAGATGGGAAAAAGTTCAACACAGAGTAACACAGACTCTAAGTGTCTTTGGATATTTTAATCAATTACCTTACAAAATTCAAGATTTTTCTTTAGAAAATTTTAATCTTCAGCTAGATAGTGGATGCCACTCCTGATAAACAGGGTTTGGGTTTTTTTGTTTTAATTTAAAAAATGTTTTAACTTTGACCTTAAGGATTGACTGTATATTTCACATATGTCTTTTCATTGGTATTCAGTTGTCCAGGGAAAAGAGTTCACCTATGCATCTGCCATCACCTTTTCTAACTAGTCTTTGTGCAATGGTCTTCCCTATAAGTTTTTTTCCCTGGGTCATGGAGACACTGTCGCTTTGGATACTTCTTGGAATAAAATAAAATCAAATAAAATATTACTTAAAATGCTATTTTCAGTAAAAAGCAGCTTCCAAGAACATTTTAAATAGAATTTTATTGAGGTAAAGTAGAAATGGTTTTAGGAATTTTCTTTATGAGTTTTTCATCATGATTGCTTTTTTGTTTCTTGATGTATAAGAAACTGTGGGAATATACAGCCAGTCATAAGCCATATAATTAAAAGATAATAGGAAATGTCTTTAAAAATTTCATTTTGACTGTTATATGCTGAAGCATTAATATTTTGAAGAACATCTGACATCTTATTTTTCTTAATAAAAGTTAGAATGAAAAAGGAAAATGTCTTTATTAATCTTCTCAAGTGACAATAACTAATTTCAGTAATAAAAACAGAGAGTATGAGATGTTTCTGTGACATACATTTTGCATAGAAATTAGTTTGCATCTCTTAAAATTCTTTGTGAAGCGTTTACCTGCTCTACTAATACCTCTGTTTCACCAGAATCCTTGAGGAAAAGCCAAGTCAGTGGTCAGATCGAATCATGGGCACTAACAGCTGAGTTTTTTGGGAGGGAGACATGGTTGCAGAGCTGGTGGGTACCCTCAGGGCCCTGATACCTTATTAGACCTTTCCAGTACTCAGTGTATCCATGAACTCACCTGCCCTCTCTTATTCCAGCGTCTACTCAAGGAGCCCAGTGGCCACATACTGACCATGTGGCCTTTGATACTCCCTACTGACCCTGCAGGTCTGTATGAGACACTTCATATAAACAAGGCTTGACATGTTGAATGTCTACAGAAACAACTAACCCACTTTGTTCAAGGCTATATTGCTAGATTAGACCAAGAAGTGCTCCTCTGACATGTTCTCAGTGGGTGATGAGGACAAGTCTGACTCGCTGTCTCCCTAGAATAACTTCTTATGCCTCAACAAAAAGTACACAGGCCAACACGTGTGGAAGAGAACAAGAGGATCCTTCTTGAGTAAAAGATGAATAGATTTAGGTAAGGCCATTTGCTAGGACTAACAGTCAGCAAGAAAGAGAATAGCTGACATTCAGTTTGTTTTATCTTTACAAACCAATTGTCTTTGCTCTCATTTGCAGAGCAAATTTAGCAAACAATTTGGGCAGTTAAGGCAAACCAAAGACCTTATTTAAAGCATAGCACTCTCATGACCTCAGTACCCTGTTGTTATCCAGAAGCTGTGCAAAAGACTTGACAAAGAGATATATTTATTTTTTTTTTATGCTGCTCAATGCATTTGCTGCAGGAAGCAAACCACAGGCACCTTGGACAAGTAGCACTGAGAGGCTCTTGCCTCTAAATGGCTTTGGAGATTATCTGTCCAAAGACATCTTTCAAAACTTCCTCAGTCTTCCTCCATGGAAACATTTGTCTAGAAGGCTCAGGGTAGTGGAATACAGAGAAGATTTCCCTCTCTCTCTCTTTTTCTCACATGACAACAGGTGATGCCAAAACCACAGAGTCAATGAAGGGCAGGTTGAGAAAATGAGACTGAATCTGAAAGATGTCCTGGCTGCTGTTCTATGAAGAAGGTGACAAAGAGAGCTGAACCTGATATTTGTACCTGAATCATGGTCAGCTGCATGCAAATCTAGTACTTTCTAAATAAAATCTCCTTTGCTGGTTCTGAAACTTCCAGATATAAGTTGTATTATGGCTACTTTCTTCTATCAAATCTGAGTTGGTTTTGTACAAAACAAGTTTGAGAAGCTCTGTTTCCCACAAGACCATGCAAATAGACATTGATTGTGTCATCTTCCCTGAATTCACTGTTGCTTGATCCTGTTGTAACTCATGACTGGCAATTTAATCCCAATACAAACTGGAAAGCAGATGGCCAGGTGGCTCTTGGTTCTGTGACTATCCCGGCAGTGGATAAGAAAGAAATATTTCTGTTGTACTCATGGATATGAGAATCATGCCGGTCTAGCAACCCTGCTTGGCATCTTGTTTTGCTTTTAAATAACTATGACATTTTCTTTAACGTTATGGTTTTGTATAGGCCCTAAATAAAAGTGAAGGAGACGCATAACTGTGTGTTACTATAAGTAAAAGATCTCTGATCTGCCTTTATGATTGTTAATTAAAATATGAGAATGGGTTATAGCTATAGGAAGGAGTTTCTGTTGCCTCACGTCAATCTGTGGACTCTGATTTGTGTACCAGGGGTCCACAGTCCACATTTGTGTAGCCAGTTTTTCATATAATGTTTTTTCCTTTTCTATTCTATTGGTCAGAGTTGAAAGGAGTTGCTTTTTGTTTCCAAATGAATGAACTAAATTCCCATCCAGACTCAATGAACAAGTCAAATGGACATAACTTCTGTGTTTCCATTTTTTTGTCAGGTGAAATACTGGTCAAAATCACAGCGTTACTACCTGAAGTTAATTGTGTTTCTCTGTCTCACATTTTAAAATTCCCTAGGATTGTATAGAATAGCAAAAAAAAATATTTTTAGTATTTTTCAGACTTTAGCTACAGATTTCTAGGTAACCCAGAAAGAATGAGAGCATCGATAAATTAAATATCATTAAAAATTAAAATTAAAAGAAAAATAAATTAAAATTTAAATTAATTAATTATTTAAATTCTAACAGTTGACTATTACTGCACTTTTAGCAAGAACTTTCTGTCCAGTGTCATCTCCCAGAGACACTCTGCTTGCTCCAGTAGGACATCTCAGAGACCCCTGTTTCCTCCTTGTCTTGATAGACACCAGTTGGTGCAGACATTTGCTGGAAAATTGACACCCCACTCATGGCTGGTTAGGACAGTGAAAGATGGAAAGCCAGTGTTTCCTAGAGATACCAGGCCAGCCTTTACAGCAACCTTGATGTGTGGTGCTTGACACTTGAGCACTCAGTTAAAATAGCGTGAGTGGTCATCTAGCACACATATTTCTGAGACAAATCACTTGCATGCATTGTGCTACCTTGAGTTTTTCTTTGAATATCTCATGGTCCTACTCTTCCCTGTGGATGGGGCTATCAGTACAACCTCTCGTCTGTGATTGTCTCTGGCAATTTCATTGCAAATTATGGAAAATACCAGTACACTGTTATGTGTATAAATCTAGATGGATATCTTTACTTCTAGAGAAGAATGAAATAACGGCAAAGTCAAAATGCTATTACACAGAAGCGCTACAGCAGATCAGAAAACGTGTGATTAAGACAGAGGAATCTTGAAATGCAACATTTTAATGCAACATGAGAATACTCATTTGATGCAAACCAAATTATATCATTAGGATTTCTCACAGTGAGTGTTGGATTCAGTCAGGAATAAAAAAAATGAGAATATTTGAATTCAGTGAAAAATGCACTTTTAGTCAAAGAATAATTTGGATGGTAATTTACCATCAGAACTAGCTTTTAGTAGCTAAATTGCCACTACTACCAATATTTATAATTATTACTTCTAAATATGCATGTATTTGCATACAAGAAAATCTCTTCCTAAAATTCCCCAAACAGTAATAGTGAGGCATACTTCTTCAGAAATATAATAAATTTGGAATTTATCTAAAAGTTGAAGTTTTCAAAGTGCAGCTATAGTCTGAATTTAGAGGATTGAGCACTTATCCCTGTATAAAATTGCTTTGACTTACCTAGAGGTCCTCTCCTCATGCCACTGTGATTGGCTTCATTAACATCACGCTTTTGAATTCTTGTCATTGCACAGGTGTAGAGTTGAAAATCACTCTGGGTTTCAAAACACCTGGTGTGTGGGCTCAGCAAGCTGTAATGACGTGCTTTCTCTGCTCCTTGGTGCTTTTACATTCATAGGTATCAGTTTAGCTTGTGACTGTAGTTTTCATTTTGTTTCTGCATGAATGCAATTCTAGTTTTAAAAACAGAGATTTACAGTGATTGTATTTGAAAACCTTTATGTGAGTTCTAAATAATGCTTCAATTTAAGTTTACCAGCAGCTATATTCTTGAGAATAACTGATTGCAAGTGACTTGCAGAATAGCAACACAAGGTATATTTAAAAATTTCAGTTATAAGTAACATTTAAGGACAAGTCTTCAGTTCAGAAAAAATTCCATTAAGAAAAAATGCTTAAATTTCATAAAAATGCTACAATACCCCAAAGATAACCTGGTTTTAAGAACGAACCTAACGTTAAACATGCCAGAAGTGTTTTCATGAATATCAATGCACTGTTGAGCCAGCAGTTACAGGAATGCACTTCTTTCTTCCTCAAAAAACTTCAGAAGCTTAGAAGTTTTTTTTTATTATTGAAATACTGAGAAGTGTTTTGTAACAAAATACAAGGACTAGAAATACTTTCAGAACTGGTAGTGCATATAGAATACATTCTATGCTGATCTGTATAGCTATAGCAACTAGGGATAGATTTACAAGCATATAAATGAGATGTGGGTATAAGTTATATAAAGAATTTGGGAAATACCGCTAGTATTTATCCAAAGGTGACAAAACCTGTTTTAAGAAGCTCTATCTTCTTTAGAAATAAAACCACATTTAAATCTGGATTTTTGTCAATAGCTAAACCCAAATTCAATTTAGAGAGCTATTTTTCTTTAGCTTGTTACAGAGTTTTGCAGCTGTGAAATTTCTGTTTCTTGACAGAAGGAAGAAAATAAATTGTCTATCAATTATTTTGGTCTAAAAAAAGCTGTAGATTTATTTTGAGAGGGTTTGTTTTGGCGATAGTAGAGTGCTCCTTCCACCCACGCAACTGTAAATTAGATAGATGGCAATTAGCTATTCCTTTTAGGTAATTCCGGTAAGACTACATGTAACATATTAATGTTCAGTGTTTCTATAATAATGTTATTACCAAAATATCATGATATTTAGCCAATCTACATAAAATGAAAAAAGTTGTCATTCCCTTAGTGGTTTGCAATCACGTATTATGAAGAAGAAATCCCTACAATTTGAGATTAGGACTTATTTTGTTCTCTTTTGCCTAATCAATGCCACAATTGCTCCCTTACACAGCAAGATAGTAGCCTTTGTAAGCATATTAGCCCACATAAAGAAAAGACACCTTTAATTTTATTGTCAGGCAAATCTCTACAAGTCTTGCCATTTTGCTGAAGGTAGGAGCAATTCTGTAGATGCAGTCCTGCCTGGAGTAGATTAATCAGTAGAAAAGTGTATGAGTGAATCCCTATGGGAGCTTTTCAATACTCAGGTGCCCTTTTTAGGTAGCTCAAGAGGAGAGCAGCATATCTGTCTTTCCTCTGTAAAATAACAATGCTGACAACTTCAGTGATGAACTCTGAGAATGTATTTATGTTTAGAGTCATAGAATGTAAGATTCCAGATAAGAATGAACCATTATTATCATTTGTATTAAACACAGTTACGAGAGACTAAGGCAAATTTCTTCCAGTTGCCATGTTAGTGTTTTGCTGTATCTCGATTTTTTTGTGACTCCTTATGGAGAGAAATGTAGAGAGTAATATCGTAGTGCTGAGGAGTGGTATATTAACATCTTTTCCCCCATTTCATTTCTGGCATTTTTTGTGAATAGTCTTTGTTAAAATAACTTTTTCTTTTTTTTTTCTTTTTTCCCATTTTCAGCTTGATCCTCTATCTCCTCAGGATTTTTCAACACATGTAAAAACAGGTGTCAAAACACATATGTTTAGATCTGAAGGATATGCACTTTATATCCTTATGTACCGAAAGCCCTTCAGAATAATTCTTCAAGCTTGTGGCCCTTAAACAAAGGATTACATGTATTAGATATATATTTGTTCTCATGTGGATTAGCACAAGGAAATTCCATTAAAACTAATGGGAGGTAGAAGAGCATATGTGAAGAAGACAACATCCCCAAGGACATAATAAAGATGTTCCACTTTCTGCCTGCATAAAATGTCAGAGCCATCTAGAACTAATCTTGCTTTATTATTAAGAAAAAAAAAAACAAAACCCAAGCTTGAAAAACTGCTGGAGAATGAAGATGCAAGACTTCTTAAGTGTAATTAGAGAACAAAAGTATAATTTAACCAATGTTTAATCTGTGTTTGGTACATGCCTATACAAAACTAAGATCGTAAGTGCTGGAAACATACTGTCATAGAAAACTAGGCATTATGCAGACTAGCTGTGCTTGAGAAACAAGTGAGGCAATGCAGCTACTCCTGTTAGTCAAGGAAATCCATCTTTGTTTCTACTCATTCTTACAGTATCATCCACTCTTTTTTTTTTTTTAATTCTGGACATGGGTATAAGATGGATGCTCATTTGGTATTTCATTATAAATGAGCAAACTTTTCAGCCTGGTCATAGACAAAAAATGCTTCTGGATTATTCTATGTCTCATTGACACGTTAATGCAGGGTTGAAAAGCTTTTATATTAGTCATGTTCTTTTCTTGGGAGATGGATCTGCGCAGTGTAATGATATTTTATCTTTCATTCTTTCAGTAAAATAGCATGGGCGTCAGGCTGTCTCAACCAATTAAACATCAATTCATTTGAATCTTACACATGCCTAGCAATATCACTTTTAGACCAATGTAGATTTAATAGGTATCCTAGCAAAAACTCAGCAGACACAGGAATGAATACTGAATGCCTTGAAATTAATTGTGCTGTTTCCCTCATGCAGTAACTGGCATTTTAGCTTCTTGGATCTTAAATCAATGTCAGATCTTACAGAATATGTTTTTTTCTCACTTCAGATAAGACTGTGGACATTTCTCATCTGTGCATCGACTGGAAGTAGAAGAGAAGAGGAATAAAGTGTATCATACCCTCTATCTCAGAAGATGTTTAGGACTGCTGTTTGAGGAGGGACAAGAATTGACATTAGCTGTACTTTCCCCACCAGGAGCTTTGAAAGGGAGGCAAGAGGAACTCTGCCACACATAAATAAATTGTTCCATCCCCTAAACTATCTTCAGACTACTAGTTACAAGAAGAGTGTGCAAGCCATAATTCACCATTTAAGCAATAATATCTTGTTTTCTTAGGTTTCCATCCTATTCAGTAATGTTTATTTTTCATTTGCAGCCACTCTCTGGGACAATTTTTGTGAGGGTCCATAACTGTTTGGCAGGTCCTTTAAAGAATTCTGCCCAAAAATGTACTCCTGCTTTTCATCATCTAGTTCTCTGAAGTTAATTTAATGTTGTTTTCCCTGGCTTCTTTTTCCTTTCATTTCCAAGGCTGATGTTAAGGTTATAGTGCCACCTTTTCCCATTGACCTGAATGTATTCTTCTATTTGTCTGTCAACATCCCTGGTGTATGTTTTCATGTTTTATAATAGTGATACATTTGACCCTCAGCAATTGTCTGTGAATGTACTCACTTTAATGAATTTGTCTGTTTTAAAAGTTGGTTGGTTGCAAACATATTTGCACGTGTGGGATTCACATAGTTTGAAAAATATTTCAGAAGATATATTTGAATCTGAGGGTAGAGTGAGTTCAAGTAGGTGACATTCTTTATGTCTTCTAGTTCCGTGACTTCCCAAGCTGAGCATGTATACTTACTAGTCAGCAAAACTAACCTGAACTGATTTTCCTTATATATTAAGTCACTTTCTTATTGGATTCTTTTCCTGATATGATTAGAAGAAAACAGCCCATGTTTTAAATTCTTAACTTTTCTTGCCTTTGAGGACTTGTGGAGAATCCTGATACACAGCTATAGTTCTAGAACCTGCTATATCTGGATGATCTACTTAATGCAACAACAGACTATTTCAGTGCTGTTAGCCCAGTTCAAGAAGTGTGGTGCTTATGAAACTGTGAGGAAATACTGTATTTCAGCCTTAACATATGTCAAAGAGAAATGAGGCAATACCAAAAGCATCATTTATTATTTTGACTCCTTAAATATTCTGCTCACTTTTTTTACTTAAAAAAAATTTAAAAATTGAGGATGCTTTCTATTTTGCAATGTAGCAACAAGAGAGAATTTATGTGATTTATTTACAGTTCAAATGCAAAGGGCAGTAACTTCCGCCAGATTTGACAAGAAAGCAATATGAAATTTCTGTAAGCAAATCAACCTCTCTTTTACCTTTTGAAGGTAAAATTGCACATCAGAAATAAGCAACAAAGATTAACATTTTATTTACAGAACTAAATAATAATTTTAATGAAATAACATATCTAGGTTATTATGGTATTAACAGACTCATTCGTCTTGTAGAAACAAAATAAATAATAATAGTTACGGATCTGAGAAAACAGCTCCAAGACAAAAACTCCATTTACCTTCCTAGTTCACCGAATTTCTTCCATCAAAAGATCATGATTGCATGGGAGCTACATACCCCATAATCTATTTAGGAACCTAACTGTGTTTGTTAATATCATATTTAAACAACTTGAACATTAAAAGGAGATTTATGAGTGTTTAACGTTCTAAGCACCTTTCTTTTTTATTTTGTTTTACAAAGTCAAGCTTCAAATTTACATTTAGAGGACTTCAAATGCTAGAATACCTCCGTTTTCTATTCTTCATTTTAATCTAATGAATTAATGCATTGGAAGTTTTATTACTTCATTAACTAAATCATTTGACCTCTTCTATGTCAAAGGTAAACCAGTGCATGCTATCCTACATTTATTTCTGTTATGTAAATGGCAAACTTCTTCAACAATTCACTTTCTGTTTATGTTATTAAAAATGTTAATGCAGGCAAAAATGTTTTCTTTAATCATCATTTCTTGCATTTGTATCAGGAAAATGCCTATGAGGGGTAGTCAGAGTTCTTTCACCAGATAGACATTGTCTTCTGTTTAAAAATCTAATAGTGGTTTGCAAACATGTATTAATTAAACATCAGAAGGCCCCTTTGAGGGAGCCGTGGTAAGTAGCATTATCCTTGTTATACAAATAATAAAGAGGTTTCAACTTGTTGAAAGTCACACATGAATTTAATTCTAGACATGGAATTGGAAGTTAATTGCCCTGCATTCTAATGATTCTTTCACTATTCATTTTTTCAAGTATGGTGGTGATAATAAATAACAAACTAAATACACGCTGGATAGCAGATATCATGGAACAATCTGATTGTTAGTATCTGTCCTTGGCCGCTTCATAGCAGAGAGGTTAATTCAAATGTGGTGCTTTGGGTAACAAATGCCAATAACGGATATGTTCTCTTCTCAGTATGTGTTTGTAAGTCTCATTAATGATAATGGAAGTTATGTGCTGGCAGGAAAATGAAAGGAGAATACATCTATCATGTCAATGATCCATGAAGTCAGAAGAAATTATATAGTCTACTATAAAGGCATTGAAGGAGTCATTATAGCCTATTAGGTAAATAATGTGTTTTTTAAAACTATCTATATAGAATGTGCATGTAGCTAATAAACTATAAAGCTCAGATGGAACCATTGTATTATTATTAAATTATTGTGCTTTAACACAGTGATCTACAGCTGAATACCCAGGCAATGTTTTCAGGAGAAGGACAAACAGTTTACTGCAGATTTCTGATGGCTCTGCAACAGGCTTGCATGTTGAAGTGTGCCTGTAGTAATCTGCATGGGAACAAGGGACAGCAGCCATAAAACATCTTCTGGATGTTGACTGACAGAATTTTTGACTGACCCAATAAATGGCTAGATACAAAAATTCACATTCAGGAAGCCAATTAAGCTTTGAAAAGAGGGCAAATATTTTGTTGAATTAATTCAACATCAAGACTGTAAGCCACTTAGTTGCCAGCAGAGAAGCACCAGTAGTATGCTACTTAGGGTGTAACTATAGGAGAGATTGGGGCACTTCTCTAAGGAGTCTGCAGCTTATCTTTTGTAACTCTTAGCAGTGACACAGCTAGTCTCAGCAAGCTGGTAAAAGGCAGAGAGGTTACGGTGTGTAGGTTCCCTAATGGAGAAAGTTAAATATCTTTGAAGCCCTGTCTTTGGAGGCATTACATGGAGCAGTGAGCTGCTTTATAACTAGCAAAGAAGAAATAGGGAGTCCAGAAATGTGGCTAAACTTCCCTCATCTAAGAGTTACAGCACTCTTCTGGGTGCATGTGGCAAAGCTGATTTTTGTTTCTAGCAAGCCAGAATCTGAGCCTTTTAGAATATCTGCAAACCAGCCAAGACAGATGGGATGTGTCATAAGTAACTTCGGAGTAACTTGGCTGAAGTTAAGCAGCTGAGTAAAGAGAAGCAGAGCCAAGAATATAATCCAGGTCTTTCAGCATCTGGATTGTTGCTCCATCCCATAGACCCCCGTTCTTTTATCGTTCCTGAAGATTGTTCCTATGTCCCATTATCTCCAAATGAAAACTATTCTTTCTTTACTGTACCTCATTTATTCTGAGTGTCAAATAGCACAAAAACTCCAGAAACATTACAGGGAGAACTTTATCTGTGCCTTTTTAATATGCTAACTACTGAAAAACTGAGATGCTTACATCTTCTTTTAGATACATCATTGAGATTCAGCATAATTGTATTGGGGACAAGTTCTGCCTCTGGGAGAAAGGGTTTGTATTTATTTAGATCTTCAAAAGCTATTGTCTATGCAACATGAAAAAATGTGATTGTAGAAATAAATTGTTTCTCAACAGTTGGCACAATAGTTGTGAATAACAACAGAAGAGCTGTTTTCCAGGTGTTGTCTATATCTCCAGGTGAAAGCAAAAAATAAAAAAGAAAAGGAAAAAAAAAGGGGGAAGGGAAACAACTGTTTAGCAGCTCCCTGTTTATTTGGCATTGAAGTCATTGTTTGAAGTCAGTTGAAAAGCCCATGCTACTGACTGCTATTGAAGTGCACTCTTCCCAGCAGCTGGAAGTCCATGCTATTCATGATGTTAATACTTTTATTTCCATTATGTCTGGCTGCCAGTTTGCTTATGTCAGCTGGGTGAAATTAAGCAAGTGGTGCTGTTTGTGCACTTGGAAGTTGTGAAAAAATATGAAGGTAGTTACTTTTACAAATTTGGGGTGTGAGTCACACATTTATGATGTAGTCTGTGTAATGTCTATTTCTATTGTAGGAAATTCTCAATAAAATGAAAGTGTAGGATTAACTTCTGTCAAAGCATGTGTGCCAGTATGCTAAGTGGTGGTCTAGCACTGCTCTGCAGTGAAAGCTTTATCAGTAGTAAGCTGAAACCAAAGGTTTGTAGCCAAATATCTTATTTGGATTTATCTGCTCTGGCAAAATAGCTAATTGCTGGAATAAATTAAAGGAGATGATGATTAATTCTGCTATCTACGCTTTTCAACATTTGAAATTTGAAACCTATTTTTGTCTTATTAAATTTTGGAGAAGATTTGGCATTATTCACAGACAGAGATCATCAGACCCTTAGACACTGCATTTCTGATTTGAGACCAGGAAGATATTATTCAGTTAATGTAATAGACTTCTCCTTCTGAAATTTGTATTGCTTTTTCTCATTTCAGATGAGAATTAGGCAGTTTTACTATATGAGGTTCATCAGATCAATGGTGGAACACATGGAAGCTTGGTAATGACTTACCTAAATAAGTATTACACCCTCATCATTCCAGGTTAACAGGTCTTCTACAATAAAGCGACTTCAGAAACACCTAGAAATGTGATGTACTATCTGAGAAAAAAATTTAGATTCAAACTGACATGATGAGAGGAAAAATGGAGGGCAGGCAGAGAGACTAGAAATGTATCAGCATTCAGGAAGGAAGGAAAGATTAGAGAAAGGTGATAAGGAGACAAAAGAAGGTAACCAAAGACATGAAAGGATTAATGAAGCTTGACAGGAAAGAAGCTTAGAACGAAAATGATGTATCAGTGTATAAGGACCATCAGAATTTAATTCCATTTTCTAGTTCATGTCTTTAGGAAAACTTACATTTAGGACCCTACCTGAGATGCGTAACAGCAACTGAGGCAGTGGATGAAGAGAAAGTTACAGCTAATTCTATAGATATAACCTGGAGTCCTCCTTGCTCCAGGTAAAAGTAATCAAGAAATCTTACACCTGAGCAAAGACTGTGGATTACAAAGAAGATAAATATTTTTATTATTTCTGAAATAGCACTTAAAAAAATATTTCCAAACTTGTTATGGAAGGCTTCTGCTGGAGGGATATTGCTATGTATATATTATTTGATATTAACAGATCTCCCCATTTAGCTGGCCAAGTGCAAAAACAGGTATTTGCATGTGCAGCCAGTAGCCAGTTTTAAAGTGACATAACAAGTATTTGCAAAAAGTTCCCTGAGCTTCTGTGGGCCCATGACCTGGAAATCTTGAATTGATGTATTTGTTGAGTGGGACACTTGTATATGAGACATAGAATGTATTGCTTTAGTCTACATGTAGCCCACTCATTAGGACTGAAGCAGTTTTTCACTAATGGTTAGTTTTCATCCAATATATTTTATAAAGCTGGACCCTTACGGCTGAAATTACACTGACATAATTTCAATGTAAAAGCTTAATAATGTTTAGATAAAATGCAATGCATGTCATTGTACTTTGATGAATGTTTTCTTTCCAAGTACAGAAGAACCATTCATAAAACTTCATATTTATAAAATTAGAGATTAAAACGACAAGCAAAATATACTTGCCAATATTCTACATAGAAATCAACTCAAGAACAAAAAATAATGCATTTATTAATTTATATCTTCCTGGCAGTCTTCAGCTGTATATCAGTCATGATAACACATGCCATATCTTTCTGAATCTCAATCATGCATTTGGAAATTGCTGTAATTTATCAAAGCTGCAACACAAGTCAAGTTTGGCAATAAATGAGGTTTGAAAGAATCTGATCTCTATTCACAGCATGTTTCATCCAATGTCAACTGAAGACTGTGATTTTTACCTATTAATACTGCATCTTTCAGAAAGCAAATAAGAAATTAGCAGAATATAACCTGATGAATTTACCAGTGGTTTGGTACTACCTCAAATTTTCTACCATCAAATTTTTTTTTCCTTTCAGTCTCCTAACTGAAATGGCAGTGACCCAGTAGCTTATATTTGGTATCATAACACAATATTTGCCCCAGTCAATCACCACATATTTGAGAACAGACTACAAAACCAGTTATGTTAAAATAATGCACATGCTCTCAAAACATCAGGTTTGAAGAAAACCTGATCTCTTCAATATTCTGATCCAAATTTTTGAAGTGACCAGTATCTGTGGATGATGTTATTATATGCCTTAGTCATTTTTTTTTTAATTGCATGATTCACAGGATAAATGAAAAAAAAAGTACTAAGTGTTAGTACAAAATTAGCAGTTTCCTCAAGAGATGCACAATGGAGCTGGGAAGAATTGCCTTATTTTGGAAAAATTATATGAATCAGAAAGCTAGTTGTTCTAGCAACCCTATCTTTACCAAGGGTACCTGGACTAACCTAAAATCAACACAAATGAGTACAAATTGCAGAGATAGGATGCTGCTTGCAGTGTTGTAAGGGTTTGTTGTTGTTTTTTTTGTTTGGATTTTTTTTTGTGTGTGTGTACAAATAAATATTTTATGACTTTTTTTTTCTTTGAAGTCTTATTTGTTCTTATAGTTTAATTATTTTGTTTTAACCATGTACCCCTTTTTGTATTGTATTTTCTCTCAGGTTCAGTCTTGTATGTATACTCTCAATTTTTCTAACGAGAGAGAGTTGGTCAGTAATTGCTCTGAGAGGTACAAAGTGAATCACACTGATAAATGTTACCAGGGTCTATTCCATTTAATTCCATTCCACTGCAACCAGATGATGGATTTCCTTACAGTGTCCTTCACTACCACTACAGAGTGGTTACTAACTTATCTGCCACTAGATGTCATTCCTTTTTCATGCAAATTTCTACTTAAAAGTTTCAGTTACAAACATAGATTTCAAAATCAAAGAATTAATTTGTTGTATTCACACCTAAATCATTGTCTTTCTCTTTATTGTTTTCACATATGAATGGGATGTTGTAAAGTTACTGAGGATTTTCAGCAGACTGATCTGCGCTCAAAAGATGTGAAAAGATTTCATATTCTCAAGCATCATGTTGTTGCTCTGTCTTGATAATTAGTGATTCAGGGTGGTAGAGGTTTATTCTGCTATCTAAAATTCATGACACCATCAGAGGTTCAATTACATCTATTTTTATATTTGTACAGCCTAAATCCTATTTCACGAAAACACAGAACTGCTTTTGCTTTATGTATGTCACATGTCTGCTCAAAACTGGTTTCTTTGTTGTCTTTTTTCACAGCCTCTCTGATCTTTTCAGGTTTCCTTTCATGGCTACCTAAACTTTGCAAAGCAAAAGGTGATGAAATTCTTCAGGATTTTTGTGCATTACAGGAGACTTCATTGTGGATAGTGACAGGTGTCTGTAAAGACCTTTATTCTTTTGATTATCTGTGCCTGTTAAAAAAGTGTAGCTGCTTTTTCCTATTTTTTGAGATGAAAATTTCTGAAAAATCCACTCTATAGGAATGACTGTGTCACATTTTATCTTCAATACTCACAGACTCACTTTGTAAAATATGTTCTTTATTTTTTATACAACATTATTTGTATTTAATTTTTTTTAACTGCACTTGAACACTAATTTGAATGTTTTCCACAATAATAATAGAAAACAATTGTTGCAATCTGTATGCCAATAATTGGATAGCCTATAGCATACATTTTACTGCTGTAGTCACAGCCTTTCATTAAAGCTCTGGGCAAGGATGCAGCACCAATTTTTCAAATATTGTCTGCAATCATTTAAATAACATTAGATGTAGTAAAAATACATTCAGTGGAACATGACCATCAACATCCTCTATCTCCTGTATCTATAATCACAACAGGCACAATGACTTTCTGGTGCTCTATGAAAGTAAAATGTATTTGAAATGAGAAATATAGTAATTCTTTCAATATGTGTTAACATATTTTGAACTGTCATAGCCTTTTAGAACACAGACAATTTACTGTTGATAATAGTCTGCTAAAATGTCAAGATTCAGTGTTGCTGGTGTATAAATGCCCTCACACTTCTTTTTGGTATCAAATAAGTAGAAGTTTCCTTTAAATTTAATTTCACCTTCATTTCTGTGTACTTTATCAGGTTGCAGGTCTTTTTGTTGAAAAGTGTAAATCTCTGACATATTTGTACACCGTAGGTTTAGAAATTACTTCTTTTTTTTCTTTATCCACATTACTTAGTACAAGACCCACAATGTATGAAATTATTTGCGATACCAAAAGTTAGATAAGTCTGTCATACAATACAAGGATTAAAATTTAAATGTTGAAGAACCCTTATAGAGGAATTCTGCTGTCTGTATCTTGACATGTAATTAATTTTGTGTTTCTATTTTTATTTTTTTTCATCCTCTAGCAGGGAAAAATTGCAGTTTCATTGTTGGGAACATCTGTAAGCAACGCTGAAATTGAGTTCCTTGAGAAAAGAGAGATTTGATGAATCTTAGATTAAAGATTTGGGAAAATCTAGTTCTTCCCTGGATTCCCTCTCTTAGATCTGTTATTTTGGAGTCTAATCCTTGCAAAATGACCCTTAGGGGTTACTGTTCCACTATTTCAGTTAGAAATATGTTCTGTTAGCACGGTACTGATATAAGGTGCTCTAGGTTACTGGTCGTGGTTTAGCTTCTTTTTTCCTACCAGAATGAACTCTCCCATTTAATTGTTTCATTGTAGTATTAGAAAATGGTTGATAATCTATAGAAGTACCAAATAAAAAATGCTAGTGTGGAAGAAGTTCTGTCATGATCAGAGGTTTTGCCCCTTATTGAAACATTCCATTTCAATGCAATGTCTTTTTCTCTGTACTAGAACTGATAGATGAGTCACTCCCCTATTCTCTCGTTTGATTTGAGTACAGACTTTTACATGAAATTTAGCTTAAGCTCTGTCAGCTAGATCAACAGTCTATAAACATTCAAAACCCTCAGCTGAAGTTGTCAATTTCTCAGAGAAAGGAATAAATCCTCTGATGGCTGGTACCAGGCAGTTTTGCCTGTTTCATCCCTGCTAGTTGGATTGTAGCACAGTTTTAAAGACTCTGGCCATAAGACTCTTTCTTCTAGCTTCCAAGAGTACCAATATTACTGCTTTCTTCCTCTTAAATGTTAACACTGCCAGCATATGTCAGACGTCATCTCATTTTCTAAGGTCAGCATACTGGCTTTTAAAATAGGTCTTGTTGTGTACCTTACAATTTAAATATTTTCTCTCCATACTTCCTCAGTGCAAATTAGCTTTCAAATGCCTGCCCTGTGATCATGAATTAACATTCTTTCTGCTTAGCAGTTAATGTCCTTTCTGTTAATACGTGTGACACAGAGGCATTTAATAAGTCATAGCACTAGTCCCTGAATGTTTCAGGAAATTTTCTATTATCATTTGGGTAATAAGAACTGTCCTGAAATATTTGATATTTTATGCACGCAGTTAAACCAAAATATTTTCTACTGATTTATAATACACAAAAGTATTCCCCAGCATAGCTGAAGCAAAAGATGGAGTCGTCTAAATCTCTAAAACAGTAACCCAGTTCCTCAGATGTGGCAAATTCATCTTTCTCTCTCGTAACTAATTCATCTTTTATTGAAATGATAAGATTTCAATACCTTCAATTAAGGATATGAAAAGAAAGTTTCATTCGATCATTACAGAAAGAACATATTGTATCCATGTGAGAGAAAAGACTCATACAGGTAAACTACAGTGATATTCGGCCCCTAAACACTTTTTCTTTTCCAGTGCTTTCTAATTTCTTCTTGAAACTATGTTATAGTTGGATAAACTGCTCCTACTGAAAAAAACCAAACCCAAATCAACAACCAAGCCTCTTGATATATGATTTTCAGACTAAGTGTGGTTCTGATCTTGTCTTTGTGCTTTTGATCCATGTACATGCTGGTTTTAATCTTTAGTCAAGCACATCTCAGAAAAAATTTGTGTCCAGATTCAGCCAGTTGTTATCATGCTTGCTGAGATGTTTGTGTTTAAGAGAGTAATGGGCGACTTGAATGGGACCCTGATGCTTAAGGGATGGGAGTGGTAGGAGTGACATCAAGCAGACTTTCATTCCTTAGTAACAAGGAGTCCCAAGCAAGGGACTCACTGCCACCAGACATCTTCCTAAATGTGATCTTTCTCCATTCAAAGTTGTCCATGGAGGGGAAACCCAGGATACACACTGTTTCTCAGAAAATCCTAGTGGAGGCATTTAAGATTTAGCACTTGTGACTTCCATGGATTTTATGTCTTCTTTTTAACAATAAAATTATTATCTTGTAAAAAAAAAAAAAAAAAACAAACAAAAACACCTTTACTGAGCTATGTGCTGGGTATTTCACCTATCAGCCCTGTTCCTGCAGTCACCAAACCCAGGAATACAAGAGTACTGAATGTGTTTCCTACAAAAATGTTAGGAGGTGCATCATTTATAAAGGCTGAGAAAAATGTGTAACGGACCTGACAGAGCGGATAACAGTGCAATGTAAGCTGCTAATCTCTATTTGAATGTGCACACTATAGTAGGAGCCAGCATCCATCCTCAGTGTGGTGGTGGCTGGTCGCAATGCGAACAAACCTTTAGATACTGATTACTGAACTGTGTATCCCCAAGGACAGCTGCAGACACTCCTGGTTGCTGTGCTCTGAGCTGGCTGGCTAGAAGCCAGGTTTGTGCAGAAACAGTCAAGTCACATTAGTATGGTGCTGAGTTGGAACTAATAAGCCTTGGTAAATCCGAATACATTTCATACTCCCAAGACCCTAATTCATTCTTAAAAATGGGATTTTTACGCTGGATTGACATACACGCTTAACAGTTACAAAGACATTCTGTATTGTGGTGTTGCTTTCAAAAGTATTTTTAATAAAAGGATATAAGAATAAATTATTAACAATGGTATAACTATTTTTTGATCCTGAATAATCATGGAAGTTTGCAACATAGCTCTGTAATTAACATTATCAGATTAATATTGTTGATTTAAATTCTTAGAAATACTAAGGATCACATTCCTAATACATCTAACAGTATTGGCTTTTGCCACATACATACATGAAAAATATAGCTCTGAGACTTCAGAAAATTCATTCTTCTGCAGTTTTGAAATAGGACAGTGATTTTTTTTCCTCCAATCAGTAAATACAAATAACAGAAATTATTAGCATTACTCTGAAACTGCACATTCTTTACTTCCTTTTAACTGGAGGTATTGTGCAAGCTTGTATTATTTAATAAAACTGGATGAGATGATTGTTTTTAACATCTAGATGGGCTAAACTTGATGTGAAATGACTGTCTCAATTTGGCAAGTAGACTGTAAATTATGAAGATGTGAGTACACAAAGGAAGTCATGTAGTTAATTTTAACAGTTTTTAAAGCAAGTCAAGTTTCTGATAACACCAAGGAGATGAAAATGATTTCTTGAACAGAATGCCATATCAGCAAGCTTTTTATCTTTGGTGTAGGCCACTGACTGTAAAATCATCAATCTCATGTAGCATTGATAGTCAATATGCTGAAGAAATTGAAAGCATTCCTGTTTAGAGAAGTAACGTGTAGATCACCTGAACAGATGAAATGTGTGATTTATCTATATGTCTTTAACAATTTCAATTCTGCTTCTTGCAGAATACTAAGTATTGCTTCAAAGCATACTGCTATCATAAGCACAAGAATTTTGTAGTCTGTAAAAAATCAGTTATGTTGTAGCTTGCTACAAATCAGCAGTTTTTATGCAGATACTATGTATTTGTTGTCTGCTGTTCACTGAAACATATTTGTAGTGGGTTTTAGCCAGTATTTGCACTGGTATGATTGCATTAAGTAAGTGATTATTTATTGTTTTCCTTTTTTTTTTTTTTTTTTTTTTTAATTTCAAAAGCTATCTAAAGCAAAAACCATCGACTCCTACAGTTATAGATGACCTTTTAGATTTTTCATATATAGAGAATTATTAAAGCATTTGGTTTGTTGCAAAGTCCTCTCATATACAGTAGCAATGCAAAGACAGATTTGAACCAAATTCAGTTTCAGTCTGCAAGAAAGTGTCTCTGGGGGTATTTTATTTCATCTAACTTTTGTGAATGTGTATCTCTGAACTATTCATCCTAAACTTCTTTTATAGATGCTGAAAAGAAAGAGGCATTTCCAGGTATGATTCATATAACTGTTTTTAGATATCTACTTTGGCATGAGATGAACTGCTGTCCGAATGTCTATTAATGTTCATTAACTGTGAAGGCAGCAAAATCAGTAGCTCAGATGTAGACATCTGCATTTGCTTTCCATGGCTCCAGCGGGCTTTAGATTAGGTCTTAAAAATGTGCCAGCTCTTTCCATAGTGCTCAAAAGCAAATCTGCCTTAGTGTGCTGATACTACAGACAGCAAGAACACTTAATCACCCACAGGTTCTCCAGAAATTTCTGTAAGAAAAACAGTGTTTGGTTTGATGTTGAGTTAGATGATTATAATGGGTTTTTTTGACATTAAGATTTGTAAATCTGAAAAGATCCCTTGTAGGCAATTATGAAAACTTTCTAGGCTTTTTCGCATCATCATGTGGGCAGAAATGGTCCTTTGTCAATCTGCCTCAGTTTTACATTTGTGAATTGTGTGGGATGTTAGCGGCGCTGCTGCAATCAGTTGGTCTCATGTAATGAGGTCTTTGTGTTCCTCTGACTGAATTCCTCTTTGTGTGGGAACAAGCCTTTTAGGATATATCTTTTAAATTTGGTTTTAAGTTACTGAAGCACAAAGCTCAGTCCCCAAGTGTATATCTTTTGCTTTAGAAGAACATGGGTGTTTTCTGCCCCAATTATAAATAGACTAAGAAGCTAGAAAACAAAACGGGGAAAGGGAGGAAGCTGATAAAGTTTATTGTGCTTTCCGTTTTGCAGAGTAGATATAGCCTTATAGTCTCAGTCAGTAAGAAACATAGTGCATATGTAATAACTGCCTTTTCACTTAACTTATTTTTGCAATGGTTTAAACCTTCCATAACTGACAGAAGCTGTTAGAGGTTATCCCACTACCATGGAGTCTGTAGTACAACTAAGACAGATTAAAACCTCATAACGCAGTGCAGAACTGATCCCAAAAGGAAATCAAAGCAGTTGGCTTCTTGAGCTTTTCTCTTTCAAGTCTGTTTAAAATAAGTCTTTGATATCTGCATGTTTATGTATACAAAAGTTTTAATTAGATCACATAATTATTTTTCTAAGAATAGAAGCTATTATACTACTCTATGTAAAGAACATATTATACAGTAACCATATGTAGGCTGTCTCTTTAATAAAAGAGATTTTAGTGTACAAAATAAAGAAAATATTTATTGAATTCCATTCATTTTTTTTTTTAATTAGGAATTCCATTCCTAACATTTTAACTTTGCTATATTCTGAACAAAGTTGGCATGCAATAATTCTGTCTTAGTGTAGTAGCTTTTCATAGTATTCTTAATTATTATCATCATGACTATATCCCACCCTTCCACCTTACAGGGGTATAGCTAGTATATAGAAGCTCCAGAGATTTTTCTATATGACAACTAAAGTACATGGTACACTGATTATAATTCTAGTCTGGAAGACATGTTATGTTAGATGAAGTATTAGGGCCACATATCCCAAAAATGTCAGGCCTAGCAAATCAACAGATATTTCCTAGGTATTCATGAAAGCAGGTTTAACCATGACAATGGTGCCAAAAGTTTTCCTTCTTGTCTCAGTAACTAACAATATATATCTCGTGATACATGATGTTTTGTATAGCAAAGCAGATATTATTCCATTATTATGCCATTCACACTATTATTCCACCCCTTCTTTACAGATAGAATGTGTAACTCTAAAATGTAAAAAAAATAACAAGAGATGTGAAAACTTAAGAATTTGTGGAGGATTCAAATTCCCTCAGAAATCAATAATTTTGTTAATAGTGATGTAAGTGTGAAAAAAGCCAATAAACCATATTGCTTGAAAGGTGCAGAGTTAGCTCAGAGGTCCCAGCAATATACTCTGTGTTGCGTAATTTTTTCAAGTGTTTTACAATAAATCTACAAAATGAGTAACCAGAATATGGCATAAATATAATGGATTAGATTCTACTTCATTGTGACATGGATCACAGACTTGTATCATTGATAGCCTTCTTCAAGTTAGTGTGCTACCATTGTAAAAATAAAACTAGCATAGACTAAAAAAGTAGGAATAAAGACTGAACATTGATTTTCTGAAGAAGTGGTGATAATCTTTCCAGATCATTTTGTTTAAAAAGAATAGATATTAGAAAAGGTAACAAATACCAAGACATTATCCTTTCATTTCAACATGGACTTCTGTTATGTCCACAGGAAAGTTTTGCATGTGCTCCCACTGACTTACTTGGAATAAAGAAATGTATAAAAAAAGTGGGAAGTCAGATTTTAGTTTATAATGTAAGTCTTCTACGTTCTCAGGTGACAAGGGAGCATGAAATCAGTTACCAAAGTTCTAGAAGAATATACATTTTAAATTCATTGGGAATTGTATCTCAAAATAGACTCTGGTCCTTTCAGGTACCAGAGAGAGAGAGAGAGAACACCAAATTGCCTACTATTTTCTCAACTGCCTGTGACACCTAGGGTAAACCAAGTTGATGCTTAACTTTCCTTTCCAATTTTAGAAATTCAGGAAGATTTCTTCATCTGATTATTTAAACAGAATAAGAAATCATGGAAATCCTCATCATGGAAATCCTGCCTGTATGAACATTAAAAGTTGAAAGGCAGCTGCTAAAGTGGGTCTAGGTTAAACCTATGAAGGAAATCCGGGAAAGAAGCCTGTTAGTCACATTTTCTCTACAGTGATCCATTTACCACAGACCGACAGAATTTATTGATCTCACCTAACCTAAGCCATGTAAATGTTGAGCATATAGCACTTTTCCTCACTTCCTCTATATTCTGAGGAGAGACGCTGGCCTCTCAGGACACTCCATCCAGTTCTGTCTTCCTGCTTGATAACTGCTTGTGTGTCGATATTCATGACTTCTTCCACCTGAACTGTTGAGCTGGCTGTCACACAAGAAGGGCATCACCTATTCTTCTCCAAGTACCTTTTAATAGGGAGGATTGCCAAATTTTCATTGCAACTGAGAGTTTCTTGTTCCAAAAAGAGGCATATCAGCAGGTATTGGCTAGCCAAAGTGGCACACTGGCACTAGCACAAAGACCTCACTTGTCTCATGTGCAGGTTCTATAGTATGGTAAATCAGATTTTTTCTGGTTTTAAAGATTCTCTTATGAATTATCTGGCTGTTCTTTGGTAAAGTAAGGTTAAAGAGATAGTGCTTGTCAACTTGTGAAATACTTTGACAGTGTATGTCAATTTATCCCCTGATGGCCACCTAAGAATCTTTAAAACGACACTATCACTATAACATAATAATCACAAATGCATATTTTGTGTTCATACTTTGTTGTTCAACTGAAAGACACTGCAGCATTTACAATCTGTCCACAGTTACAGAAAACCAGAAGATTTTATTGCTATTTTAGGACCTGGGAAGCTTCAGGCATAGACAACGCAAAAAAAGAGCAACAACAGTCCAAACAGATTTGTAACAAATTTGAGAGATGAAAATGAAATGTTTCCCCACAACACAATCATGTAGCTCATAGGTGATTTTTAATATATGAAATTACCTCATCGAATTGTGTTGTGGCTCTTTCACAGTTCCAAAGGAAGGGCCCAGTAACTGTGGGGAAGCGAGAGAAGAAATGGTGAATCAGAGCATCATAGTCTTTTTCCAACTTCTGTAAGAAGAGATATCCACCCAGTTTAGGGTATCTTTCTCAGTCTGTTGGTACAGCTGTGTTAACTACATGTGTGAAGAAGGCAACCAGCCATCCACACACCTTTTCCTCTCCCTTGCCCTTCCACTAATCCTTTTAGTGAAACAGGCTTTCCACTTCACACTGGTGCTTGCTTTGAGGCAACCAGTACAGGAATCTAGAGAAGTTATTTGTACTTACTGCTTTGTTATGGTCCTTTTTCTTGTTTGTTTTTGTTTGGTTTTGGTTTTTTTAATCTATTCCATCATCTTTAATTGATTTCTGTTTTTTTTGGTTGTTTTTTTTGTTTTTGTTTTTTTTTTTTAATCTTTTCTGGGAACAGAAAAAATTAATCTGAAAGAAATGCCCAGTATAACTGGGCTAAAGAGAAGCATTATTCCCTAACAGTCCTTAATGTAGTATAGCTTAGTACTAATTGCTCATTACTCAGAAGTCTGGACTGCATTCAGTGCACGCATTAATTCCCATTACTTGTGTGCTCTGAAGGCACAATGGTGCAGGCATTAAGATTTACAGATTTTTTTTTCTCCTCTGCTGTTTTGTCTTTTCATGGATATATAAAAAGACTAATAGGTTTAGTGACTTACAAGCCATTAGAAATAATCACAGCATTTCTTCTCCACTTTCTCTCCTTCCAGCTAAAGTTGATATTGGAACACTAGCCACATGCATTAGAACCCAGGCATTACTTTAAGTCACCATTTAATTCTGTGAAATGATAAATACATTTCAGATGTGACTGTGTTTCTGACTGACTTTTTAAGAATATAAATTCATGATGGTCATTTTCTGACAAGCATGTAGAGAACCTTACTTTAAAGATTTTAATCTGTGTTAGATTTGGATAAAGTAGGCCAATGAATTAAGAAGTTACTAATAACTTACTGAGAAGTTGATGTGGAAGACCTGCAAATAATGAAATTGTAGAAGCTTCCACTCCTTAAATGTAGGGTGATGAAAATTTGTCAAATCTGTAGTTAGTAGTAAAGCCAGTATTGTCTTAATATAAAATTTAAAGCTGGATTTACAAATTCATTATATTTCAAAGCTAAAAGAATTAAAGAATTAATTTATAAGTATTCTTGAAAAGGAGCTGAAACATCAGTTGACAGTTTGGTGCTGCTGCTAAGTTATTAGAAAGCACAATTTTTTAAAGATTTATAAGAACCTTATGAAAATGAGTAACTAGAGAAAGAAAATGGTACATAGAATTCAGTGTAAATTAATTTAAAAATTTGAAAAAGCTGTTATATTTCTAGATACAATACTAGGCCATGAACTGAATATTTCCATTTAAGAAAAAAAGCTAGACTATTTCAGTGGAAGTATACAATGCTGATAAGGGGCCAGCAGAGTAAACTGAAGCAGAAAAGGAAAAAAATTGGAGCATACAGCCTGGAAGAAGTGGTTGCAGAGAGAATATTATAAAAGTCAGTAGCAAACTAAGGGACATGAAAAAGCTAATGAGAGATTTTAAACTACCTTTTCATAAACCAGAAAAGACCTAGATGAAATTAAGCTGATTCAGGAGAAGTTTGTATACATAGCTGAGAAACTCTTTGACATGCTACACTGTCAATGATAAAATTTTCATGTGGATTGTGAAAGTAGTTGAACAAATTCATCAAAGAAAAATTCTCCACCCGTTAATAGGGTAAAAGCTGCCACCACCAGTTTAGGATTCCTGAACTTTAATTGCTAGAGGCTATATTGGGAAAGTACCACTTCTGCTTGTCATGTTCTTATAGCTGTCTGATATCTGCTATGGTCTACAATCACAGACAGAGTCTACGGATAGACTAACATTTTTTCTGATCCAGCTTGATCATTTTTATGTTCACTTCTTTCATCTTCTTAAAAAAATCTGCTTTAGCAGTCCATGAGCTTAGTCTTTTTTAGTCTGTTGTCATCTCTAGAGACAGCTTTTTCAATCTAAAAATTAGTGGCAAAGCATAAAATTTAAACTTCTCTTCCCAGCACCACATGAACAATTTTAATTATTACTTTGCTATACAATGTAAATATTTATATATTAATAATCGCATAGATCTCAACTGAAGTGGCCCCAATTCTAGCTGACAAAAACGGGTGAATAATTTTGATCTACAGCTTTTGGAATACATGTATTCCGTTCTTGGTTTCCTAGGGTGCCTAGTAGTCGTTAGTGGTATTTAAGTGACTGAAGGGTACGTTTCCCAGCTAACATTTGGCCTTTACCTGAGTATAGGAAACTAATCTCTCTATGAACACTTTTGGGTTGATGGAATTATTTGTCAGGCAGAGATTTAATTTACTTGCTCTTATAATATGTCTAACCAATAGAGCAGATGTACTGCATGGTATGCTTCACAGTCCTGCTTCCCAAGTCATCCTGATGAGGAAAGCTTCTGGAAAGTGTTTTTAGTCCCATCCTGCCAAAGTACTACATTTTTTGTCTTTGGAAGTCAGTTAAATTTAGGCCAGTGGACAATTTGACCACAATATAGATGTATGACACCTGCAGGCCAGGTTTGCTGTCCAAACAGATGCAATATGATAATCCTCATCCTAAAGTTTGATGCAAACCCTAAAAAAGAAAGAAAAAAACCCAACAAACCCCCCAAAAAGCAAAAAGGAGAGGAAAAAAAGTGGACATCAGGCTGATAACTTGAAGGAGAAGGACGACTAGGACAATATTTTTCATGGGTCAGAATAAATAATTACTTACAAGCTGTTTTCTTATGAAACTCTTCTCCAAGTAGAGACCATTATGTCAAATGTAACATTTCATTCATACCTTATGTAGACTCATCTTATTTCTTTCCTGTGATGATTTTTCTGAATCTAGATAAAGAGTAGCTTACAGCTATTTATAGCTCAAGGTGATTTTAAGACCCAGAAAATATTAAACAGCAGGAACTTCAGATAACAGGTAGTTATCTTTTGGTAAAGAAACTAGAAAAAAGTCCCACCTACAACATATATTTCAGAGTGATGTAATTTGTTTGTGTATTTTACAATATATATATTATAACATATATGTTATATAATATATATAATATAATATATATATTATATAATTTTTTTGCAACAAATAAAAATTCCTTTTCTGTCTTGCTGACATTTCTGTAAGCTCAATTCTGCACATTGTTTTTAAAAATGTCTTATTTTTTTTTATATAAGAAAACATGCCGTATCTCTCTCCTTCACTTTAAAAGCCCTTTGACCTCATTGTATTTAGAAAACCTAGATTGAGCTGTCACTGAAATCTATGGGAGTTTTATTATTTACTTAAAGAAAACCAGGATTAGGTCCTTATTGATTCAGTGTGATTAATATGTATGATGCTTCTGGAGTTAGTAGAGCTTCTTTAAACTTGTTTTTATATTTGTCTGTAGGAAAAGAATAACAAAGACATGCATTTCTTTGCATACCACTCAACAAACATTACGTCCATCAGGTTTTCCTTTTCTTTTGTCAGATCTAAACAGAACTCTTGATATTTTACTAATGCTGGCATTAGCTGATCATTTAAAAAAACAACCTCAACATCTTGAATGCACCTTAAGAAAAAAAAAGAGAGAACAGTGCATGGGTTCAGTTCTGAATACATCATTCCGTTTTATCTGTATGCCAGAAAGCACAATTCCAACCTGATTTCACAGAGTGGAATTTGGTGATGCGTTTTACTGCCCTGAGGCTTCTTTTCACATACTGTACAGCTCTGATTATGAAGTGTTGTACAAAAATATTTAGTTTTGCAGTGCTTTAGGGGACTTATTCTTAATGGAGTCCATAGGGAATGCTCTGTGTTTCTCCATAGAAAAGGACACAGTTCTTCTGAGTTTATAAATATCTGTGGATATCTTTTATTAAACATTATATTTTCCATAGAAACATGAATTTCTACGGTTCAGTAGTTATTTCAGGTTTAGGTACTCATTATGTATCATTCATATGGTATGTTTCTGTATTGCTCTTTTGTATGATTATTATTTATATTCCACTGGTATTAAAGTAGCATAGATGCAAGCATGTAGTACGATTCAGAATTATTAAAGATGACACTGAATTCAGAATTTCCAAACCATCTAGGTTTAGTTTGACTCCTTCATGCATTTGACCCTGAAAATAAAACTAAATTGGACCTAAAAGGTTAATGAATAATTACATAGAATGCTAATCCTTTAACATGTGTTTTTTTTGGGGTTGAACTGAGACTTGGATATGGTCTCCAGAAGCTCTTCTGGTGCTTTGTCCATAAAGGTTACAACAGAATTCTTGAAAGAAAGGATTTTGATTCTATTTTGCCACTTCTAAATCTGGTTTGATGAAGTTAAAGGAATATGTGAGGGTTAAAGATAATTCAGCTAAAATCAGGTAACTAATGTTTTTTATAGGACAAGTGGATGTTGGTATGATCAGGGTGCTCAATACTATTGCTTGTTATTATGGATGCCTTCATTGTGTCATTCTTGTCTTTTACCAAAATAAATGCTGAAACCAGCATAGACAGGTTTCTTTGACTGTGATTGAGTAAAGTCATGTGGCGTAAAAGAATGCAGAATCATGTCTAGTTTTATGATAAGCTGCAGACCCACTGTAACCTGCTAGGTATTATCTCATATTGATTCTAATCTAATAGGTTTTGCAGATAAAGCCATCACTCTATTTGAATTCAGGTTGTCTTGTACTGGGACCCTGACCCTGAAGACTTTTGCCAGGCAGAAATTTCAGCATCACTGCATTACCCTGCAGCCCCTACAAAATGTCCACGAGCAAAGAGAGATTTGATTACTAACATTTGTTATTAAAATTTACTCTGATAATATTGACTAGTTATTAGCTAAGCTTCCGGGTAGTGTGAACAGGTGGTGTCCTCAATCTGCTCCAAACATGCTCCAACACACCATGGACCAGATTGCAGTATTCTCACTCTGACAGCACATTTTTTTCTACGCATGCTCTTTATCCTCTGGAACTTCTTTTAGATTAACATGCCATAGTGTTTCATAGCCTGAGTGTAGAATGTCTTTGTCTACATGAATTGCTGGTATTTGACTTTTTTGTTATGTCCATGAATAATAGTATCTTTTCCTGCTGTAGTGCTCTAAATTTGTCATTAATCCCTTTTTATTCCTTCATTCTTAAGAGTGGATGAAAATAAGGAGACTGGATTATAATGGTGGTCTAGAGGCTGGGCAATGCTTGAAATCTGTCATTCGGTGCTGATACACAGGCTATCCACTTATGGGTATATTCCACTTACCACTGTGGAGTGCTTTTGACTTTGCATTAGTATTTTTTTCCCTTTTATTTCCTTTAACTCTTTTCTGCCAGACAGTATTTGTGCAGTTTTCAATTTAACTTTTGCAGTTACTCAGGATCACATTCTGTATTTTGTTTTGATGTAAAGGAATAATAGTAGGTTGTTAGTAGAATATTGTTGCAGGCTTATTAATATGTATGATGCTTTTTCTTATCTCTTTTTTTTAAGTTCCTTCAAATGAACTTTTGTAGTTACTTTTTGGCAGGCAAAGAAAGGGATGGCATGGTTATCAAATCTTTGGAGTAGAAGCAGAGAGTAGAGGAGAATGTTAATGTGAGAAAGTCAAATATAGAATCACAAAATCTGAAAGACAAATGAGAAATAATATGGGAAAAATATTAGCTGTCTGTTGATCCTTGCTAGTGATACTGGAATAAAATATGAAACGTATGAGGGAATTTGTAAAACTGGGCTATGAAAGATGGTACTAAACCACTGTTAGGTGAAAATGGCTTGTAATTTTGAGACTGGAGAAAACTTCAGAATATAGCATTATGAGATAGAGAGCATCATACTCAAAGTACAGCTACTCTCTTGTGGAAAAATTAAGACTAAGGAACCGACATAGATAAGATGGGAAAGTGTGGTGTATCTGTCTCTTGAACAGAAGGATTACGAGGCTAGCAAACGGACTTCATTTCCCATGACAGTGAGCAGAATACAGTATGAAATAACAGATTCTGAGCTGAAGGAGATATATTACCAGGACAAGTAAAATTTAGACTGTGATCTTAACCTTACTTGCTGTGATTACAAAAAACTTCAAACCATTTTATTCTGTACAGATAATATGTCTGTAAAGCAGTGCTCTAAGCCTGAAAATTGTGTGCTAGGATTGCATACACTGAAATAGAACCATTAGATGAACAGAGAAAAATATTATATGATTTATACTGGCTTTGTAAATTAAAGGATAAACTGATTAATTTCTACTTGTGTAAAATAAATAAACTTTAGTTTTATCAGGAATCAGTTAGTAGAGTGGTAGTAAGGTTGCATTCCTGAATCTGAAAGTAAACATAGACAAATCATTGATTTCAGAATATCTGAAGTATGGAAAAAGTTTAGGTCTGAAGTGTCCTATCAATAACCACAATGAAAATCTCGAATAATCTGAATTAATGAACCTTTGTTAATATTATACTTCTGCCAGAAATGTTAAAATCAAACACTGCATCTATAGCAATGTTGTTGGTTTTAATCCAGCTTTATTAACAAGGGTTTAATTTGATCATAGTCAAAATCACTGCTGATATAAGTGAAAAAGTACTAAATAAAAAAAGAAAAAAAGAATGATTTAGAAGTATTTACAACTACTGCAGTCTATATTTCAACAGTATTTTAGAAATAAATAATAAATTCAGTTAAAAATTAAAGCTTTCCATAAAAGAGTTTGAGGTCTTTGTAGAGAGTCAGTTGTATATTAATATTTGCATGTTTGTCATGAGGCTGAAAATGATTACTAATATCAGGGTAGATCTGAATGATGTTTTGCATTCTCTGCCAAAATATGAGTTGGCATACCACCTTTGGATATGACTGTCTGAGGTGGGTTGGCACTACCTAGCAACTAAACATGCACAAGCTGATTGCTCAGTAACCCCCAAAGCAAGATAAGTGAGAATAAGAACAAACTTGAGAAAAATTCATGGATTGAGATAAAGACCATTTAATATGCGAAGGAAAGGTGGGGGGGAGTGGTGTAAAGGCAATCACTCATCACCTCCCACAAACAGAACAATGGCCAGCCTATCTCTGAGCACTGGCTAGGCTGGGAAAAGCAAAGCCCCAATTTCTTTGTTGCTGAGCATGGTGTTATATGGCTTGGAATGCTCCTTTGGTCAATTTGCATCAGCTGTCCTGACTGTGTTCCCTCCCAGTTTCTTCCTTACTCCCAATCTACTTTCTGGTAGTGGGGCAGAGTGAGAAACAGAGAAAGCTTTGACGCAATTGCTCAGCAATAGCTAAAACATTGGGCTGTGTCAATATTGTTATTACAGATTCAAAGCATCATCACACAGGCTGCTGGGAAAAAAAAGTTAAACCCATCCCAGCCAGACCCACTACACTCTTTCATCACAGGAACTATAGACTTAAATGTATAATGGCATTGGTGTCCATCTGAGCCATAAAAGGCATGGACACCAGTGAAAGTTATTACTGATGACAGTCATTGTCATACAAAAGATATTTTTTAAATGCTTAATGCTAAATTGCAACTTTTAGGAGAACTGAATACTAAAAGAGCTATAAACACAGTCCTTCAAGTGCTTTTAATATTCTGCTCAAATTTATTTTTGTCCCTTGAAGATAGGCTGAGAAAGTTGGGGCAGTTCAGCCTGGAGAAGAGAAGGCTGCATGGAGACCTCATAGCAGCCTTCTAGTATCCGAAGGGGGCCTATAGGGATACTGGGAATGGATTCTTCATTAGGGACTGTAGTGATAGGACAAAGGGTAACAGGTTCAAACTTAAACAGGGAAAGTTTAGATTGGATATAAGGAAGAAATTCTTTACTGTAAGGGTAGTGAGGCACTGGAATGGGCTGCCCAGGGAAGTTGTGAATGCTCCATCCCTGGCGGTGTTCAAGTCCAGGTTGGAGAGAGCCTTGGGTGACACGGTTTAGTGTGAGGTGTCCCTGCCCATGGCAGGGGGCTTGGAACTAGATGATCTTAAGATCATCCAACCCTAACTATTCTATGATTCTATGA